>MKEJ01024219.1:0-19407 GCA_001753735.1 Embelia ribes | reverse complement strand
CATCTGCAGGATGAGGAATGCTGTAACCACAGAACGTGACTCTAGGGCTGCATAAACGATGTTGCATAAGCAAATAATTTCTTGACTGGAAACTGAACAGCCCAATTGAACAACGTAAAACATGCAAACATGTGAAGAATTGGAAGGAATAATTCACACCCTGCCATGGATGTAGAAGCCATTTCAATAAACATGGAAGAAAAGACTATTTTCAGGGTATTTTCAAATGCACCACCTTAGTAGTCAAAAGAACAGTGAAAATTATGATATTGCACTGAGCATTTAAGAACATGCAGAACAAAGGTACATGTTAAACGAAACCCTCAACTAATAGTTCAACTTTCTTATCCCTAAAGTTGAACAGAACACAAGTGACTGAGCTAAATGGGGAAAACAGCATTGCATTAGGGACACACAAAATAATGCAACATAACTATATGTCCGCACTTTTCTCATGCACATGGAATAAAAGGAAATAGCAAATGCATTTTTAAGGTGATAAGCCGCATGCTGATAGAGTTTACAGTTGTGTGAAAGCACTAGTGGAAAAGAAAATAACTAACTCTTGGTTCAGAGTGAATCTGATGGAATTTGCCAATGTGTGATCCTCATCAGCCAAAGAAAAGGTTGATGCGGTTGGATCCTGGAATGAACCATGCTCCATCTAGACAAAGAATTACTATTTTAGATATAATAAATTTAATCACAAAACCTGACATTTCGGAAATTAACGATAATTACATACAGTTTCACTCAGCCTAGTCCAGATATATAACCAGATGAAACTCAAGCATTCACGATCAAGTACTTGCATCCTTTCTATTTATACATGGGCTGGGGAAGGTGGGTGCCAAGGGCAGCATTTTGGAAATTTCTTTAGCAATTATGTAGAAAAGTTTGAAAATTTTCAATAATTTCTACTATGCAGCCCACCTGGAAAAAAAAATATACGAACCCCCTGTATAATTTAGCAAGACCAGGCCCCGATATTTGGAAATCCTAGTTCTGCCCCTATTTCTTAAAAAAAAAAAGTGTTAGACTACAATTCAATACTGTGATTGAAAAGGGTTCATCAAAAACCCTATCTTGTCCCGGTAAGACTTAAATTCGATCAAGTAATTGGATAATCCCAGTTTAGGATTGTTTAAATTCTCAAGTGAAGCACAGGAAAAAACTGAACATTTAGCTAATAAAATTGATATTCGGCATATTAACACAAAAAATACATATACAAAAATAAAGTATACGAAGACTTCAGAAGCTAATGTTCTCGTCACTCACACCCTAATAATAAAGCAAAAACAGAAAGACGTATTACTGAAAGATAGAAACAGGGAGAGAGAGAGAGAGAGGGAGAGAGAGAGATTACAACAGAAAAAGAGAGTTCCGCTGGTACAACTATCGTCGGCGGCTTGGCTTTGCTCTGCAAGGCTTTGCAAGGGTTTTAAGAGCATTTGCTTAAATTATAAAAGCGTTCAATCAAAGTGTTTCTATAATCACAAAGTCTGTCATTTGAGAATCAAATGGGAAATCTAGGATTACTCATCTATTTTATTTTTTTTTATTTTTATTGGTTTGTATTTTTAGAAATTTTTAAAAACAATACTATACTCGGTTTCTCAAGGGCAATTCTATACTATTCACAACATCTTTAATAAGAAAATAATTTTTTCCACAACTATAAATCTAGTTAAAATTCAGAAAAATATATTTTTTTTTGTATTTTGTTATATGATATATAATTATTGTAGAAATTTTTAACAAATTTTATAGAAAAATTAGTGCCGATAAATTTTTATATGTAAATTTTTAATAGAAAAAATAATTTTCTAGAAAATAGAATGTAAAGAAAGTTTGAGGGAATGCTCTAGGCGTATAAACTTTATACGATCATTTAATAACAGTTTGACACTCAAGTATGAAATGTATCATCTTAATTCCCACACTCTTGTAATATGAAATATTACATTTGTTTTAAGGAGTGGATGAGAGGCATCTTAACATATTTCTGTTGAATAAATTTATTTTATAGAAATTACGGAGATCAAGAAGGCATTGTTCGGTCTTCCTCGATCTATCCATGTTCATGATGATGTTGCAGATGTTTGGTATGGGGCTCCACTTAATGGTTGCCTTTAGGAGCACAGAGGTCATGATTCTCTTCGTCTTGAAAACATTCACACGTTGTTTATGTAAGTTTTGAAATTTAACAATACCTTCAATGTACGAGTTCTCCGGTACAAAAATATTTATCAAGCAACTGAAGATAATAAGACTAGGTTCCCAACCAAAAATTTTGGTTCCGCCACTGGCTTCTATAGGTTTTAATTGTAGCCTTTGCTCCAACCAAGTTTTGGACCGTTGGATCAAGTTCCATTAGATCTAATGGGTGGGGTATAAGTACAAATTTCGGATCCAATTGCCATCTAATTTTTTCTGACTGTTCAAAATGTATTGAAGTGGTGTTGGAGTCCCCCTTACTCCACTAAGCAAATGCTAAGTTTAAATTAAAACAAACTGTATACATATACTAAATTCTGCTCTGCTAAAATTGTAAAGCAACAAAGACAAATTTCTGCAAATGCAACATAGTTGCAGGCAAATGAGAGAACGATTATCTTTCAACAATCATGTATCAACTTGTGTATTGCACATATTGATTGCCGGTAAATGCACCTGCTCTTTGCAAAATCCTAACACACTTTGGCAATTTGAGAAAGAATTATAAAACTGCTTCAAGGAGAAGTTGCTGGTTGGAGGAAATTATGTTTCTCTTGAGCTCCCAAAAACTAAATTGAACATGTTTGAAATGACTCTTTCTGCATAGAAGTTCGCGATCTCAAAGCAAGTATATAGAGAAAAATGATTAATTCTTGTCATTGCAATGTGAACTCGGAAAAGCTTTCTTCTGGCTAAGTACAATTTGTAAGTTGAAAAAAAGCATTCAAGTTACTATCATGCTAATACTATGACAACTTGTGGTGCTATAGAAATACAAACGGCAAATTCAAATAGGAGTATTAGATACAACAGTATCACTTTTGGTGAAAAATCAAATAAGAATGAAAAACCTATACACTGTCAATTACGACTCCTTTTAGCATCGAGCAACGAACCATCTTTGAGTATCTCTTGAGCGTCATTGTCCATACCGAGTTTAAAGAGGGCAGCTGCTTGAAGATAGAATGCTGCTGGCCATTCAGGAGATACCACCTGGGCTTGCATGGCATCACCAAGAGCTTCTTGTGGCATGTTATTCATTAAGTAACACAAGCATCGTCTGGCGAATATTGTTGGTGATATCATTGTTCCTCCATCAATGAACTATAAATGACAAAAAAAAGCCAGTGTAAGAGGGCCATTTGCTTCATTTTAACTTTTGCTTCTATACTTCATTCTAGTGTCTAATAACATTCATTTTTAATGCTGCTACTGCTTTTTTGGTGCCTCCAAAAGCATCTATGAGATAATTTGAAAAGATTATTATGCTTTTTGTCTTTGGGCTTTCCTGCAAAAATCCCCTCTTTTTTTGTTGTTTGGATTTTTGGTTGCTTGAAGATCTATCTGAAAAACAAGACCAAGTTACTATCATTGAAGTCTAATTAGTTTTTAGAATAAGAAAAATTACTTCTTTAAAAATTTTATAAAACATGTTGCTTAAAGCAATGTGAGAGATTCAGCACTGGGTACGGGAACACCCTTTTTTATGTTGCTTAAAGCAGTGTTTGCAGCACAATTAACCAGGACCAGATTAGGAACAACTTTCTGAAACAGTAGCAGGGAAGTTCAATGAAACCTTTAGGATGCAACAATAGTACATAACTCCCATTACTCAGAAAGATAAAATGTCAATAGTTTCACCGGAGTACATTAAAAGGCAAAAATTAATAGAAAATATCTTTCAAGGCAGAATGAAATATAATTTTAAATGCTAAGAGGGTTGTAACAATCCAGATTCATTTGTTTCCAGATGTTCAAAACCTTTCCAGAAATAATTATATATTGTAGTTCCAGATAAATGGTTTACTTGTGTATAACAGTCGATGGCAGTAGTATAGTCTTTAGCATGGAAAGCAGAATCCCCCCCTTTCTTGTTATTCAAGGTTTCCTGTATCTGACTGGTCCACATTTGGAAAGAAAGCTGCAGAAGCAAAAGGAATTTTAGAATATCCAATACAGCAATGTAATCAATGACAAAAGACAACTAGTGTAGATGCATCTCTCAGCCAATTATTAGACCCTTTTGCCATGAACAGGTCAGCCTATACAAAGTTATTTTGGGAGGTTAGCTCAAATCCATTGCATAACAGAGCTTGAGAAATCAACAACAGTGTCTCAGGAACACTTTGGGTGAGCATTGGTGATGAACTGGAGCTCGGGGAGTCCCTCATGAGCAGGACCGATCTATTGCAAGATTGATCAGAAGTGTCTGTCATGAGACTGATTGATTGTTGAGGCTTCTGAACGATACAAAAGGGCCGTTTAAGTGCTTGTTTCGTGTTTGTGCTAGGTTTCCTTGTATATCCCATATATACTTCCTAAGAACATGCATAGGGGAAATGAAAAGAGGGTTTTTTTTTTTTTTTTTTTTAACTTTTGTAAGGCTCAAATAATTTTGAGAGGCTTCTTTTTTGAGTTTCCAAAGGGGAAAATTCTAGAGAGGTGCAAGAGGGGTTTAAATCAAAGAGGTAGTCTTGGTGGGTACTCTCAGGGCAAATCCTCAGTATCTTGGTGGTGAGAGAGAGATTTCTTGTAATTTGATCTGATTATAACTGAAATATTTGGGAGCAACTGGTTTGGTGCTCCCGGCATATATTGGTGTTTTTTCCTTTGTGCTTTCTTTTTGCTTGTTTGGCTTAGGTTTGGCTGATTGTTTTCACGGGTGATTTTCCGCTATTTTTGGGCATGGCTATTTGATCCTAATGTTAACTGGGGAGAAACTACATCCATAACAAGTAACCCATTAAAAACTTCGATGAAAGGTAGAAAGCACAAAAGATGATGCGTTAACAACAGCAGATCATAATTCATACATTAGTATACACAGAAATGGTTTGTTTCAAACATCAAATTGTGTTTGCTTGCCAATACCTTTGCCAATGTGATCCTCTTTCCATCTTTTTATCCTTTATTGTTGCCCTAAAATAGAGCATCAGACTCGTTATTTACAATTACTAACCTCGTTAGCAACTCCCTCATCATCCTTGTATCCGAGGCTTTGTAGTATTTCATGTATAGCAGTCAGATCCACCCTTGAGCAAGCTTCACCCAGAGGCGTTAGTAGTTGTTTTGGCGTTGAAGGTGCAGTATCATGAGGAATACCCATCAAAACATGAGATGGTACCTGCCAACCAACAATAGATTATATGGTAAATTAGGGTTCCAATCACATACAGCCGACTAAAGTAAGCCAATAAATACATCTAAAAATATTTGAGACAACTTGAAGGGATCCATATAGCATATTGAGCCTATAAACAGTGTTACACATCGTTCATATAAATAATTGACGCATTCAAAATAATGTACCATTAAGAGTTCAAATAAAACTATGATTTTATGGTGCCAAACTATAGCAGATTATATAAAAAAAACACCCCCAAAATAATAGTATCTTTCATATTTCAAGGATTAATTTTGTTTGTTTTAGGCATGACAACTCATTTATCAGATTTCAATTCCATAGCAAGCATTTGCATAGCATACCTCAGTTTCTTTCTGCAGAGATGTGAGCAACATCACAAGAGACCTAGCATTTGGCCTCTCACGAGCTTCATACTGTAAACAACGAGAAGCCAATCGTACAAGTTCTGTGCCGTCATCATTTGAGAAATGACCTTCCAAACAAGAGTCCATCAGCATCCCAAAATTCTTGCCGCGTATAAGGTCTAGTGCCTGCAAGATAGATCAAGGAGAAAGGATATTTGAGTAACACAAACTGAGAAATTTTGCAGATATGTTTTTCATAAGGAGTATTGGAGTTGCATTCAGTTCCAATAAATCCCAAGATGTTCCACATGTGCTTTTGACCACAATTACTGCCTAAAAAGGCCTTTCTTTAAGTTTAAGAAAAGCATGGAAATTATTAGGTTGTCTGAGCCTCTTTCATCGGCAGTGAACTTCATAAAAACATCACATTATGTATGAGATAACTTTCTAATATATGATTATGTATGTGAATATTCTTCATGTTTACAAACAATTTTGAAAACAAACAAAGGGCTGTTATCATATAGCACACAAGTGCACAACACCAATCTCATGTGCTGTTGAACTTAAAAGGGATTCCAGAAGGCATCACACAGCTACAAGTGCCCAAAACTTAAATAGCAACTGCAAGGAAAAAGTCAATGAAAATATATTTTTTTTTTCTTTATTCATAATGTTACATAAAAGAATGCCAATTATGAGACTTGAGAAAAGTATAAAGTACATGGCTTGGTGGAATATGCTTGCCACTGAGGAGATCAAGCAGCAGGGTGCCAAAACTATAGACTACACTTTCAGGCGTTACTCTACCTGCAAAATTGAGATAAATGATTCAGATGTAAATTTTGAACATAATTTTCTATCTGGTTCCTTAAAGAACAAACATCATTGGTGACTTTTACAATTTATGGTAAAAGAGAGAATTAATATCCAGTTAAAGATACATCTTCATTTAGGCAGCACAAAACAATGTTTTGCAGCCCATACGTGACATCTGGATTCTAGCACAACAGCACACGCACTTTGAAAAAGACCTTGCCAGATGTAAAGCAGAGTAACATAGAAAATAGGATAGGTGCATATGCTCTGGAGAGGAGCAGTAGCAGTCTCCCATGGGAAAAATTTAGAGAAGGAACTGGATCTGTGATTCAACTCAAAAAAAGGAGATGATGAAACCTGTCCTTAAGTACTCCGGAGGGGTGAAAGCCAAATTAGTGCTGTAGCTTTTGCCATCTCTACTATTCTTCATTAGGCCGAAGCATGAGAGCCTAGGATTGCCGTCCTGTCAAAGAGTGTCTTACCATAAGGAATACGAGCACGGAAAAATTCAGTTAGTAATACAAATAAGACAATTAAGGATGTTGTGGTTACCTGATCGAACAAAACCCTATAAGCATTAAGGTCATGATACAGAGATCTCCCTTTACTGCTGCAGTAATCCAGTGCTTGTGCCAAGTAATAAGCCACTCTTAGCCTCATTGCCCATTTCATAGGTTGAGTGTCCCCTAAGAAAATTTAGCGAATATTAAAATTGGAAAAAAAATTTACCCCCTTCTATTTCCATTTACATCAATGCTCCAATAATTCCGACGAATGAAATACCAACCCGACCAAGTTGACTCAAACTAAACTTCCTTGAGTATCAAAACCCAACACTTTATATTAGCAAGAGACAATAAGAAATGCATATCACATTATCACTAGAACCTTACTAATATGCCAAATAAAGCATTGCATCGACACTTACAAGACTGCAGCCAAAAATAGAAGGGCAACAATTTAGCTGAAAAAAATAAAACTCACAAACACATATCCATTTTGACCTCTTTTTACTAATTTATCTCAATGCCATTAAAACTCTAAGAAACGATTAATCTTTTCAACTGTGTGAGAACCAATTTCACCTAAGCTCTCAAAATAAGGCAGCAGTATTGATCTAAATATTTCTTCCCACATCTTATTAGCATGAAGCAATAGCAAATGCACATCATCAGAAAAGCGAGAACTGCTAAGTCAGACACAGAATCAGCACTATTTGAAATCGTAACATCAAGTGGAAAAAGATGTTCTGAGAAAATCTCATTAATGCTCCATCACTTTCATAGGAACAATTAACAAACTCAACCAAGGCAAACCAAACTCTCCCATGTAGTCAAAACCCCAACATTTCATCAGCAAAAGACATTTGTTAATCACAACCACAAAACACAAAATTGGAAACATACAATGGAAAAGATGCTTTGAGAGAGTCTCATTAGGCATAAACTCCGCTACAAGCAACCTCTCATTTCCCTCACAGCAACAACCAATCAAATTCGCCAATCGCTCGCTCCTCAGCCCGCCCACCAATCTTGCCTCATCCTGAAAAAAAACAAATAAAACCAATTACAACACAGCAGCTGTTAAGCTACCATCATTGCACAAAACTCAAGGCTCAAGTTGTTAATTCAGACTACTTAATTATTGCCTATCCAATTTTAGGGAGGTCATGCACAAGGTCAGAACTACTAGTTAAAGCAATCACACCCCAACCCCAACAAAATAAATTTTTAGTGTTAAAAAATCTTTTATTCGCAATTCTAGTGTTAATTCTTAGTTAAATTTTTTTTTGTATGTAGTTTTAGCGTCCCGTAAATTTTATACCTGCATGCTCTAGGACCTCCCAGGTCAAGCATGTGCATTGTGTTTTCCTTTTCTCCCCTTGTCATTTTTAATATATTTAATTAAGTGTGCAGTACAGTATAAATGCGGAAAATCAAACCCATGACCTAGGCCGTAATCATAGGCGGACTGAGAAGGGGGACGAGGAGGGTCTATGGCCTCCCCCGATCCCCAAAATTTCTCCGAAACATCTATAAAAAATTTTAAAACATTTTATTTCGCCCTTAGACGACCCCCCGAAAAAAATATATATAACCTCTTATATATAAGAGCTCAAGTGTACTTGCCCCCTACCCATGAATCTTGTGTCCGCCACTGGCTTTGATGCAATGTTAATTTACGAGTTCTACTAATATAAAAGCTCAAAGTGTTAGTGGAGGCAACTTTTAACCACTTATATTACAATGGGCAAATAACCTTTGGGTACACCAACTGTAAGAGCTACATATATCATATACATATATATATATATATATATAAATCAGGATGAAAAGGATAACCATGAATTGGCGGCTGTCAGGCCAGGCGGACTTGTTGAACCGCTTAACGGCAATGAAGCGGCCGTCGGCGAGACTGCCTCTGTAAACCACGTTGGGGGCCTTCTCGCCGTGTTCGGATACAATGCTGTCCACGGTAAACCCTGAGGTGGCAGCCCTGAGCTGATCTAAGCCGTACTCTCTGAAGCTGGGCAGAGAGAACTTCTCATCTTCTCCCCCCTCTGCAAATCAACGGTCAGAATGAGCACAGAAAGATTTAAAGAGTGAGAGAGAGAGAGAGGGAGTTACCGAGATCGGAGAAATGTGGAGCGTTGGATTTGAGATTGGAATGAGGCCACCAGCAGAGGCCGAATCTGGAGCACCGAGCTCCCATTGCTGCTTGCCTCTCTCTCTCTCTCTAAGCTGGACTGAAGTAAAAAATTAGATTGAGAGAGAGAGAGAGAGAGAAAAGTGGGTAGCCTTTTTAGATCTCTTTCTCCTTTTATTTGGGAAAATTGAAAAAATAGGACTAATATTGGACCAATTGCAAAAATAGGATAATTTTAATAACATTTGTAAAAATAAAATTTTGGGAAGACAAAAATTTTTCAATTCAACCACCCTGCTCCCGCTAAAACGTTACTCATTCCCACTACCCTGTTGTTTGTACCTATGTAGACCATTGGATTTCTAGGGTTAATGGTTTTCTTCGGGATCATTCTCGTGACTTACTCGTAATCTGTTCTTATTCTTATCGTTCTCAACTCTCTATTAAACCATTATAAGGTATTGAATCTTGTGTTTGTATATAAATGTATTTCACCCTTTTTGTTTGGCCATTTTGATTTTGGAGCTTGTTTTCATTACTTTGATTAGTGATTATTCGCGATCTTCTGTGATGTTCATGACATTACATTATTATTTGCAAAGGTTATTGAAAAATGCAATATTTCGTGACATTTCATGATATTTCGTAATATTTCGCGATATTTTCAATTTTTTGTTATGTTTTTATAGATGATCTGAAAAAAATTGATTATGCATATTGAAGATCACTATCATGGTAGGGTAACATAAAGAGTAAATATTGAAGGTTAGTTTCGAATTTTAAAAAGATGGAGTTGCTTGATAGGCTTAAAGATACAAAATTTAAGTACCTAATTTTTGCTCCATTTTTGTAGTTCTCAGGTAGCTTAATTCATGAAATGTTGCTTAGAAAAATGGGTAGCAGTACAAGTGAGATAAGTTTTTTTTATATAAATAATAAAGAGTTGAAGTTTGACATAAATAATTTTACTATGATTACTCATCTAAATTTTGGCAAAATCCCTAAAAGGATGGTGGAGAAAATTAAGGAATGTGATGAGAAAGTTCCAGTTTTAGTGACTCGGTACCTTTCTACGAAGAAGGTGATGATACATTAGATAGAAGCTTGCTTTCAATCCTACAATGATACAAAAAATTGTTGGAAGTTAGGATTGATATACTTATTTTGCCAATACCGATATGGATATGAAGAAAAAAAATAAGTTGATAATGATCTGTTTGAGATGGTAGAAGACGAGAGGATGTTCCTTGATTATCCTTGGGATAAATTGTCATTTAAGACTACCTTAGATGGTATTGATAAGGACATGAAACACTTGCGCAATAACTACTTGGTGAAAAATGAGAAGTATGATAGCAAGTTGAAACAAATTGAAGAGATAATCCCAGAGGAGAAAAAGAAGATGAAGAGGAGGATGATACGTACGCCTAAGGCTTCATATACTGTTTATAGATTTACTCTTACTTTCCAGATATGGATCTATAAGGTCATAATGTCCTTTGTTCTTAAGTTTATGAATAAGGTAAAGGAAAAAGGCCCTACTGAAATTGTACTTATAATTTCAATATACGAAGGTAGCAAGAAGAACCCAACAGTTGATATTGTCAATGCTTTAAATCAGAAAAAAAGTTAAGTACAATCTTCAAATACATATTTTCTATTATTTCGGTATAGTTTCACAACAATTTTGTGATAGTTTCATGACTTTTCGTAATAGTGTTGTGACTTTTTCATGACTATTTTGTGACATTTCATGACATATATACTAGTATTTGACCTATTTTTGGACTATTTTCTGTAGCTTTGCGTGCTTCATGAGATGAAGGCATCTGAAAAGGCGAATGAATTATTTAACTCTATAAGTTTGGATGATTTGGATATGATTGTTATTGAAGATGAAAGGGAAGAGGAAGGTGATGAGGAACATGAGGAAGGAGATACCAAGGAAACCCTTACCATTGATACTATCATTGCCACTTCTGAAGATGAGGAAGGGGCCCCTATGGATAACTCATCATTTGATAGTAAATTGGATGTACTATCAAAGGATATTTGTGCAATGAAAGTTGATATACATAATATCAAAGTAAGAATGAGGGCAGACCAACAACAAATAATGGCAAAGATTAGTAAAAACTAAGGTCAAATATTGACAAGGTTAGTTGAACTTTAATCTTCTTTGCTACATAAACTTGGCTATCAAAGGGTGAGAAGGGGCAAACTATTTTATAGTAGTCCTGACAATGAGGAGGAAGAGGAGGAGAAAAAGAGAGAATAAAGCATCCCCAGTGAACATGTTATAGAAGAGAAAAATGAAGGCTATATTGTGGAAGGGGAGGAAGAAGGCACAAAAGCTGATGATAAAGAGAACCCTATTAAGAAAGAAGTGAGAAAATAAAGGCAACAAATAAGCAAAGGAGGAAATTGAATATGCTTGAATTGTGTGATGACGATGATTTGATGTTAGGTAGAAATGAAGACCTTAAACCGGATGATAAATATGTTGATGTGGTTGATGCAGTTCTTGTGTCTACTGTTGCTCCAATTGAAAGATATTTAGTCGTATTTACATAAACAAAGGGATTTGATTCCCTTTATGAACTTACTTCCTCTAAGGTTGATTAAAAAAAAATTCAAGAGACTAAGGTTGAAGAAAAAGCCTACATAGGTTGTAGAGTATACAAATCTGTCAGCAAAGACCTTTAAAGTGGATGATCCAACCAAGGTCAATCTTCACGAGAAGTTTAATAGTGATTTGTTTAAAATGTTGTCTTTCTAGATGAATGATAAAGAGAAAAATCCAGCAAAAAAGGTGGAAAAGATAAATACTCATACTGGTTATATTGATGCAAACTTTTTTAGGCAGTTGATTACCCCAGGAAAATGGCTTAAAAATGAGATAAGTCTACTGTCTTTACATATATATTTTCCTATTATTTTTTGAGACATTTCTTGACTGTTTCGTGACGGTTTTGCGACAGTTTTGCAGCAATGACTATTTCTTTCATGACATTTTTCACTGTTTTTTCGCCATGGTTTTACGGTTGTTTCGCAACAATTTATTTGTTTGGATTCTTGATTTGATATTATTTGATTTTATCTTTGCAACATATTGATACTTGCCTTTATAATTTGAGGCAGAGAGTGTGGAAATATCCCAAGACATAGGGACAAATTTTATAATTGCTAACCGTGCAATGGCTCTTTTGTTTTTTACTCAATATGGTGAATTCTGTGTGGATTTAACTGTTTTTCAATTTGATGAAACCTTTCTAGACTATTACTGGGGGCTAAAGCCATGTTCATGAGAGTGTGGAACTAGGTTGATGATATTCATTATCCTCTCAACCTTGGCAATTTCCATTAAAACTTTTGTGTTATATACCTAAGAACGTGGAAATTTGAGATTTATGTCAATGACCACGCTATAATTAGTCTCCACAACCTTAAGCCTTATATGGTACCAGTATGTGAAATGTTGCCCCACATGTTGAATCAAGCGATGGATAAGGTTAACAAGGCGAGATACACACATCTACTAGATCTTAAGCTTTTTAATTTCTAAAGAGTCTGACATACTATTTATCTAAGAAGTAAAGGAAGTAGTGACTGTGGTGTGTATGTAATAATGTACCTAGAGTACATATTAGCCAAATTAGACATTCAGGATTTGGTTGATAAACACATGATAGACTAAAGGAAAAAATGGGTTGTTCACTTATTCCACAGTCTAACTACAATGTAGATGATTATGTATAAATATGATATTTTAAGTTATGCTTGTACTGTAAAACGTATATGATTGTATAGTAAACTGTGTTGTATATGATTATGATTTAAACTGTGCCGTAAATTGTCTTGTACATAAGCCATATCTTTTTAATATTTTCTTCATCTCACCTTGGTAGTTTATTTTTTTCTCACCTTTTTAAGCACTTGCATTATTTGTCGTGAAATGACTGAATTGTCGCGAACTAGGGAACTGTCATGAACCAGTTCGCTATCTGTCGCAAACTATATATGTAGAATTAAATGACGAATATTAACTAGAAATTGTCTTATTAACCAAAAATTATCTTAATATCAATAGAAAGTCTGTAAATATAAATATGAACAATATACATCATGAAAATTATCATTTAAAATTATTAATGCACTTGCTCATGTATTTCATTGATGGTTGAAGTAGAGGTGGAGTTCTTGAAGGTGGCATTGGAGCTAGAAGTTGGGGGCGCTGGTGGTGAAGAGAGAAGGAGAGAAAGAAAGAGAAAAGAGGGATCTGAGAGTTGGGAGCGCTGGCAATGAATAGAGGAGGGAACTAAGAAAGGAGGGAGGGAGAGGAAGAGAAAAAAAGGATCTAAAGGTGAGAGAGTGAGAGAGGAAGAAAGAGTGACGAGGGATGCGGGAATTAGAAGAAGATAAAGCAAATTTGGTCCAAAAAATAGGAAAAGCCTTATTTTTGCAAGAACTATTAAATTAATCCTATTTTTATAATAAGCGTCACTATTGGTCCTCTTTTTGTAAGTTTTCCATACTTTTGTAATTTATATTATATATATACGTTATTTATGGCATTAAAGCTAATTTTTATTTTTGCGTCAAAACTCAAAACATTTGTTGTAAAGAGTAATGTGTATATATATATATTTTTTGGGTAATAGTCTAATTTTAGAAACCTTGGGAAATTATTAGAAATACGCTTCAAAGGTTTTTCACAGTACCGATTTGGCCCTGAACCTTCACAAGCTGCTCCCTCCTTCCCTCCCTCTCTCTCATGGCGGCGGCGGCGGAAGCTCGCCGCTCAGGCCCCCTCCTAGTCTCCTCCAAAGCCGACCTCCGCCGCCGCGAGCAGCAGCAAAAGAAGGCGAAATCCGGTGGGTTCGAGTCCCTCGGGCTCAGCCCCAACGTCTTCCGAGGCGTTAAACGCAAGGGCTACCGAGTCCCGACCCCAATCCAGCGCAAGACCATGCCGCTGATAATATCAGGGGCCGACGTCGTCGCCATGGCCCGCACCGGTTCCGGCAAAACCGCAGCGTTTTTGGTCCCGATGCTCGAACGGCTCGCCGAGCACGTGCCTCAAGGCGGGGTCAGGGCGCTGGTTCTGTCACCGACACGGGACTTGGCGATGCAGACGCTCAAGTTCGCCAAGGAGCTCGGCCGCTTTACTGGTATACTGGATTGTCTATAGATATGATTGTTTGTATATCAGGAGTTTTACAGGAACATAGTTTTTGAAGCATAATTAAGTTGCAAAAATGATTTTTTCAAGTTAAGAGAAAAGGTGGGGCAATTTTGTGAAGTATCGAATAATTTGCTGTGTAGACACTTGGTTCTTTGAGCTAATTTTACTAGCATAATTAAGTAGAAAAGATTGGGTTTTGAAGTTAAGAAATAAAATGGGGCAATTTTGTGAATTAAATAATAATTAGTGGCGTATAAACATTGTCTTTGGAGCTGATTCGCAGGCATTATTAAGTAGGAGAATATTGAGTTTTCGAAGTTGGGAAAAAACTTGGGCAAATTTTGTTACTTTCCAGATAAATAGATTTTAAGAATCATAGTTTTTGAATTTTGTTTGGCTGGAGCTTTTAGCTCCAACTTTAAGTTGCACTGGCGCATGGTTTCTAGAAGCTGAAGTGTTTAGCTTGTCTGGCCTAGGGTTTCATTTATACTGCTATATATGTGAATGAGATTTCTAAATTTTATGAATTAGCAGATATTTGTTGAAAGTGTACTTAGAATTGAAAACATGACATATCAGCAAATGGAAATAAAAACATGATATATCAAGATGGCAAGACATATATATAACAAGCATTGACACAACTTTTTGCCGGTGTAAGATGCATCTCCATTTTTCTTACTAATGGAATTAGTGTTTCTAGTAGAACTTACTTTTCCATCTCAGAGTTGACCAACTGTATGTGTGTTTAAATTTTAATAATGTTCTTTGTCTTCCTTTTTAGTGGTTAGTTAATGTTTTAGGTGAATATTGAATATTATCTTATAAAGGCCTATCAATGTTTTAGGTTAATATTATCATTCGTTTCAATGCGATTTATTTAACTCTTTCATTTTCTGGAAAGTTCCTTTGTCCCTTAAGAAATGGAATAAACTCGTTTTTCCTTGCAATGTAATTTCTCACAATGTATTTTGTTATGAGTGAATTCAATTTTGTCTTCCTTCCAGATCTGCGTATTAGTTTATTGGTTGGTGGTGATAGCATGGAAAGCCAGTTTGAGGAATTAGCTCAGAATCCTGACATTATAATTGCAACCCCTGGTAGGCTTATGCACCATCTGTCTGAGGTTGATGACATGTCATTGCGTACTGTGGAGTATGTGGTTTTCGATGAAGCTGATTGTCTCTTCAGCATGGGATTTGCTGAACAATTGCATAGTATCCTTATGCAACTTAGCGAGAATCGTCAGACCTTGTTGTTTAGTGCAACACTACCTAGTGCCCTTGCTGAGTTTGCTAAGGCTGGTTTGCGAGACCCGCATCTTGTTCGACTTGATTTGGAGACTAGGATTAGCCCTGACCTGAAGCTTACTTTCTTCACCGTACGACATGAAGAAAAATGTGCGGCCTTGTTGTATCTAGTAAGAGAACAAATTCATTTTGATGAGCAGACTTTGATTTTTGTTTCCACAAAGCATCACGTAGAGTTTCTTAATGCTCTATTTCGAGAGGAAGGTATCGAGCCATCAGTATGTTATGGAGATATGGATCAAGATGCTCGGAAAATTCATGTGTCGAAATTTAGGGCTCGAAAGACTATGTTGCTGATTGTGACAGATGTTGCTGCTAGGGGTATTGACATTCCATTGCTGGATAATGTTGTGAACTGGGACTTTCCTCCGAAACCTAAACTTTTTGTCCATCGAGTTGGTAGAGCTGCTAGAGCAGGGCGAACCGGTACTGCCTATTCTTTTCTCACGTCTGAAGATATGCCTTATCTTTTAGATCTGCATCTCTTTCTGTCAAAACCAATCAAGGCAGCTCCCGCTGAAGAGGATGTTATAGAAGACATGGAAGGAGTGATGTCCAAAGTGGATCAAGCGATGGCCAATGGTGACACCATATATGGGCGTTTCCCACAAACAGTTCTCGATCTTGTTTCCGATAGAGTTCGCGAAGTTATCGATTCGTCTGCTGAACTAACTTCTTTACAGAAAGCAAGTGTAAATGCATTCCGCTTATATTCTAAGACCAAACCGTTGCCTTCAAAGGAGTCCATTAGAAGAGCAAAAGATTTGCCTCGCGAGGGACTGCATCCAATCTTTAAAACTTTGCTTGGTGGGAATGAATTGACGGCAATGGCCTTCTCAGAGCGCTTGAAAGCATTCAGGTGACATCCTTTGTAGTTATTAATCTATTCTAGTTATTCTCTCTTCTTTGGTTTCATTTATATGAAGGCTATGTTTGTACACTGGTATTGAATATGTGGTATCAAGTAAATAATGTAAGTTGAAGCGTCCCATTGACCCTTTAATTTTTCATAGGATCTTAATTTTGATGATAAATTATCATCAGCACGTTTGTTGTCCATTAGATAGGAATATGTAATTAGATAGTTTGTGGTTTGGCCATTGGATTCGAATCTGAAAGCATCTAGGCATAATTTTACCAGGAGGGATGGATTTCCAAAAACAACTCTTTTAAGTGGTTCATTGTTCAGATCCTATATAATCTCAAAGAAAACATCATCTTCATCATTTCCCACGAGATTAAAGAATTATTCCTCTTCAATCTCCCGAACAAACAAAACTAGAGCATTATTCTTACTTACATGTTTTTATTGTAGACCCAAGCAGACTATCTTGGAAGCTGAGGGTGAAGCTGCCAAATCAAAACATCTAAAGGTAACATATATATATAGTTTCGATACAATTAGTATACCATGTAATTCTATATACGATATGCTTCTCATGGAGCCAGTTTTCTGTGTTTCCGCCTTTTTAAGGTTCTTATAGGGTAGCTTATTTACAATTTGATATTTTATCTTCAATCCATCGTTGTAGAAGTTCTGCTATTACTGTAAGTAAATTGGGTGTTTGCAGTAATATTGCTATGGGGATTGCTTGTTTAATTGCTACTTTCTTCATATAAACTCTTGTTCACATGTATGTTTCGTTCTTAGGGCCCTTCTAGCCAATGGGTTGATGTGATGAAGCAGAAAAGAGCTATGCACGAAGGGATCATCAATAAAGTGCACCAGGAGCGGTCTAATAACCATGTGGAGGAGGTAATTTTTATCACTATAAGTTTTGTGTCATTCAGTCATTTGAAATTGAGGTATTCCACGTGTAATTCGTGTGTTTTCTACGTGTGTGTTGATGAATTCCTACATCCCTTTCTTTAATTTTCATGTATTTTGTGAAAAGGATATAAGATACATTGTAGATAAATGTATACGTATAGGTATCATGTTTATGCAATTTGTTCAAAGGTCAATCAGCTAGTGTGTTTTATTTGTTTGTAGAGACACTCCTTTTTAGTGTGTTTTATTTGTTTGTAGAGACGCTTCTTTCTGTTTAAATAGGGAGATTTTGGTTTCTCAAATCCATTGAAGAGTTATAAAGTAGATCATTCTAAACACAGCATAATTATCTTAGATTGCCCATATGTGCACCCAACACCTTTTTGCTTTTTATGTTTGTGCATATGTTTTTTAGTATTCTGCACCTGTCAGAACTGTCCTATTGGTCATATATTACACCTCAGACAGTTATGTGACTGCCATGTAAAAAAAATTTACTATCAGTTTATCTTAATAAATCTCTTTCCGCTTGTTACAGGAAGTGGTGTCCGAAATCACTTCTTCAAAGGGAAAAGAGAAAAAAGGTTTGTTCTTGGTCATGTTTGAGTTTTTACTTAATCTAGTTGTTTGATATCTGTCTCCATGGCATCTCGTCAAATTTATTGTTAAATTACATATGGTTGAGTTCATAACAGTGCTGATATGTTCATTTTTGCAGTTTCCGGGTCAAAAAGAAAGGCAACGACCTTCAAGGATGACGAGTACTTCATAAGTGCCGTACCAACAAATCAAGTAGGTGACTATTTTCAATAAACGCTTCCAAGTTCCAACTATTGTACATGGGGATGGCCATTAGTTCAATCCAATTGAAACCAATGACCAAGTATCCCAAACCAAATCCAAACCAAAATGCCTTTCAATCCAAACAAACCAAACCCAAAATATTTTCAACCCAATCCAAACCCAACTCAAAACCATAATAAACCAAATCATTACTCAAATCAACTCAAGTTATTTCTTTGTTCAATACAAAACACGTTTCTTAAGTTTTTTGTTTTTTTTTTTTTGTAATTTTGCAATTTCTTTGTACACTCGAATAGACAATAATATAAGTACAAGTACATATAAATCACAAATTTTAAAATTGTAAACAACTTTATTTTTATTACTAAGTTCTAAATTGTTGAATAAATTTTCAAGAAAAAATGTATAATTCATTTTAATTACTACGTTCTAATTGGAACGCCACTTTGAGCAAAAGTACAGTGGGCATTCCGCTTTTAATTTATTGTACATGGTATGATTTATGCAATGTATTTAATTAATTTTTTATTTACCTAATGCCAAGGTGCATAAAATAGTATGTTATTTTAATAAAAAATAAAATTCTTATTTGATTACGATTCATAATGCAGTACCAGTTTCTCATTCCACTTCAAATGTTTAAGATGTAATGTATGGCTTGTATAGTTATTTAGGGATTGTATTAACACTTTGTACAATAGCTACTGTTAATGTAAGGAGGAATGGTAATCAAATGATAATTAATTCTAATTAGCAGTAATCTGATCTCCCCTCTCATTAGTTTCCATTCATTTTTTTTTACTAGATGGATATCACGTGTGTTGCACATGACGTTTTTTAAGATATTAAATATTGAGTATATGTGTTGCACTTTGTATTTTAATATAATTTTTTTAAAAAAAAAATATTTTTTTCATATATGATAAAATATGTTATTTATTCACTTAGTTAAACTCTGATATTAATATTTGTGATTGGGTTTATTTTTTTTACAACTTTGTAAAAAAAAAAAATCATATATCAGTTACTAATTTGTTATCATATTTTCAAATTCTCTAAATGATAGAAAAAACTTATTATAATCCATGAAAGCAATTATTTCGCTCTAAATTTGAATATTTAAAAATCAAAATACTAAAAAGACTTAACATAGAAAATCCAATTTT
>MKEJ01024218.1:0-11208 GCA_001753735.1 Embelia ribes | reverse complement strand
AATTAAATATTATATTTTTTTTACTAATAATTATTTTAATATTATTTAATATATCTCATTTTGTATGCTAATTGGTTTTTTAATTTCTTTAGGATAAATACATGGAGCTGACCACCGAGAGGTCCCAGCCTTTGCCCGGTACCCAAGACTCTCGGCCCGTTGATCAATATGATGTATTTTATGATGCGGTCGGCGGGCCCAGTTACGGGCGGCTTTACGGTTTGGGCAGCAATGCTTCGGCTTTTTATGGGGCGAACGACCATCTTTTCGACCACACGTTCTCATGCTCCGTCTTACGGTTTGCAGATGCGGATCGATGAGCAAGAAGAGACGATACGAAAGATGTTGCAGGAGCATAAGGCTGAGAATGCTAGGCGCGATGCGGAAACAACTTCGTTGAGGCGCCAACTCCACAAGACTGCTCAGCAATATTCATACATGCAGGAGTCGATGAATACGTTGTTTCAGCAAATTGGTACCCTCCCGCCCCCTCCGCCGCCAACTGGGTCCCCGATGGATGAATAATTTATTTCATCCTTTTTTTATAATCCCCCTCCTCAATAATCTTTTTTTATATTATTTACATTTTTGAACAATTATGTAAAATAGTGTTTTTTCTATTTCGTTTATGTTGATTCAATGGAGCAATTAATCAATATTTATTTTTTATTAATTTGTTTTATGGCATGGTAGATGGAGGAATTCAATTTTTTGTTTAATTTTTTTTTGTATGTTTGCAACGAAAATTGCAACTGGTATTAAAAATATGAAATTATCATAAATAATATTTGCAATAACGATTTTATTATTAATAGAAATTTATTATTATAATTGCAACGATTTTATTATTAATAGAAACGGAATTTCCAATGACGATTTATTATTATTTTTTTAATATTTTATTTGCAATGGATTCAGCAACAGAATTTAGAAATGGAATTTGCAATGGTCATATTATTATTAATTTTTAAAAATTAATTATTATCATTTATTTTTTTATTTTAATATTATATTTGCAACGGATTCAGCAACGGAAATTTAGAAATGGATTTTGCAACAGATATTTTGGAACGGATTTTGCAACGTATATTTAGCAACGGTATTGGCAACAGAAATTTAGCAAAGGATCTTATAACGGAAATTTTGCAACGGATTTTACAACAAAAATTTAGCAACAGAAATTTAGCAACGGATTTAGCAACGGAAAATATTTATCCGTCGCAAATGCCGTTGGTAAAAATTAGCTACGGGCTAAATAATCATGGCTTGTTTTTCATTGCAGAAGCCGTTGGAGACACTTTTGCAACGGATTCTGCAACGGATTATTCCGTTGCTAATCCGGATTTTTCTTGTGGTGGAAGGTGGTAAGAAAGTTCCAGGTTTGGTGACTTAGTACCTTCCTACAAAGAAGGTGATGATGCATGAGCTGGAAGCTTACTTTCAATCCTGCAATGATACCGAAGATTGTTGAAAGTTAGGATTGATATACTTAGTTTGCCAATACCTGTATAGATATGAAGTAAAAAATATCTATATGTTGATAATGATCTATTTGAAATGGTGGAAGATGAGCAGATGTTCCTTGATTACCCTTGAGGCAAATTGTCAATTAAGGCTACCTTATATGGTATTGATATGAAACACTTTTGCAATAATTACTTGGTGAAGAAGGAGAAGCATAATGACACGTCGAAACAAATTGTAGAGATGATCTCAGAGGAGAAAAATAAGATGAAGGGGAGGAGGGTGCATACGCCTGAGGCTTTATATAATGTTCGTATATTAACTCTTGCATTACAGATATGAATCTATGAGATCATAGTGTCCTTTGTTCATAGGTTTGCGAACAAGATACAGCAAGTAGGCACTACTGCTGAAATTGTGCCAAGAATTTCAATATACGAAGGTAGCAAGAAGAACCCAACAGTTTATTTTGCCAATACTTTGAACTAGAAAAAAGTAAGTACAATCTTCAAATTAATTTTTTTCATTATTTCGATACAGTTTCGTGACAGTTTTGCGACGGTTTCGTGATTGTTTTGTGATTGCTTCATGACTGTTTCGCGACAGTTTTGTGACTGTTTTGTATTGTTTCATGACTATTTCATGACTGTTTAGCGACATTTCGTGACATATATTTTGTTATCTGACCCATTTTTGGACTATTTTCTGCAGCTTTGCATGCTTCCTAAGATGAAGGCATCTGAGAAGGAGAAGGAATTTTGTAACTCTATAAGTTTGACCATTTAGAAGAGATTGTTATTGAAGATAAAGGGAAAGAGGAAGGTGATGAGGAAGATGAAAAAGGGAATCCCAAGGAAACCCTGTCCCTACCACTGCCACTGCTACTACTCAAGTCCATGCCACTTCCATAGCTAAATATGAGGAAGGATCCCCTGGGCATGGCTCTTCCTTTGATAGTAAATTGGATGGAATATCAAAGGATGTTTGTATAATGAAAGTTGATATACATAATATCAAAGTAAGAATGAGGGCATACCAACAACAAGTAAAGGTAAAGATTAATGAAAACCAAGATGAAATATTAACAAAGTTGGTTGAGCTTCAATTTGATTTGCTAAATAAATTTGGTAGTAAAAGGAGGGTGAGAAGGGACAGACTGTTTCGCAGCAGTCTTGACAGTGAGGAAAAAGAAGAAGAGAGAGAAAGAGAAGAAAGGAACCCCAATGAACATGCTGCGGAAGAGAAAAAGGAAGGCCATGCTGCGGAAGGAAAGAATACACATAAGCTAAAGATAAAGAAAAATAGAACCCCGATAAGGAGGGAATGAAAAAAAGGAAGGCGGCAAAAAAGCTTAAAAGAAAGAGAACAATCACTTTAAAATGGTTGATCCAACCAAGGTCAATTCTCACGAGAAGCTTGATAGTGATTTGTTTAAAAATTTGTCTTTTTGGATTAATGATTACGAGAAAAATCCAGCAAAAAAGGTGGAAAAAAATAAAATGTTCATATTGGTTATAACAGTTGATGACTCCAGAAAAATGGCTCAAGGATAAAATAAGTCTATTGTCTTTATGTATATATTGTTCTGCTATTTTTTGCGAAATTTTACAACTGTTTTGTGAAAATTCCGTGATAGTTTGGCGATAGTAATTGTTTCTATCATGAGAGTTTCACTACTGTTTCACGATAGTTTGTTTGTTTGGAATCTTGTTTTGACATTATTTTTTTTTATCTATGCAGCATATAGATGTTTACCTTTATAATTTGAGGTAGAAAGTGTGAAAATATTCCAAGACATATGGGACAAATTTTACCATTGCTGACAGTGCAATAACTCTTTTGTTTTCGACTCAGTATAGTGATTTCTGTGTGGATCAGGTTGCTTTCTAATTTGATGAAACCTTTCGAGACTTTTATTGGGGGTCTAAAGCCAAGTTCATGAGAGCATGGAACAAGGTTGATGATATTTATTATCCTCTAAACCTTGACAATTTCTATTGGAACTTGTGTGTTATACACCTAAGAACATGAAAATTTGAGGTTTATGGCAATAATCAGTCTATAATTAGTCTCCACAACTTTAAGTAATATATGGCACCAGTATGTGAAATGGTGCCCCATATGCTGAACAAAGTAATGGTTGGGATTGACAAGGTGAGATACCCACGTCTCCTTGATCTTAAGTCATTCGATTCCAAAAGAGTCTCATAAACTGTTTATCCAAAAAGTAGAGGAAGTAGTGATTGTGGCGTATATGTGATAATGTACCTAGAGTATATACTAGCCAAATTAGACCCTAAGGATATGATTAATAAACACATGATAGACTGGAGAAGAAAATGGGTTGTTCGCTTCTTCCACAATCTCACTACACTGTAAATGATTTTGTATAAATATGATATTTTAAGTTATGCTTGTACTGTAAAACGTATACTTTTTGTGCCGTAAATATGATATTTTAAGTTATGCTTGTACTGTAAAACGTATATGATTGGCAAATTTACAATTTTATACCACTCTCCATCATATTAAACAATAACTTGATGAATATTTGAAACAAAGAAAGAAATAAAAAAAAAAAAAGGAAGAAGTCACGAAATGTCATGAAATTACTCTAACAATCGCGAATTGTCTTGAACATCGGGAACCATCACGAAATATCTAGAACTAGTTCACTACCTGTCACGAACTGTCGCAAATTATATGTAATGAATTAAATGATGAATATTAACCAGAAGCCATCTGAGTATTAATCAAAAATCGTCTTATTATCAATAGAAAGTCTCTAAATGATAAATATGAATAATAACATCATAAAATTCTAATTTAAAATTGTTAATATATTTATCCATGTATTTTGTTGATAATTGATATGTGAGGTGCTAGCGGTGAAAGAGATGAGATATCTAAGAGAGGAGAGAGATATAAGAATAGAGAGAAAGGAGAGAAGAAGAAGAAGATAAGGGCAAAATGGTCTAAAAAATAGGAAAAATTTTATTTTTGCAACAATTATTAAAATTGTTCTGTTTTTGCAATAGGGGACACTATTAGTCCTAATTTTGTAATTTCCCCCCACCCTCCCCCCAAAAAAAAATTAGTAAACACATGAGAATTAATTTGTACCACGTTGGAAAAAAAATAACAGGCATTTTACTACTATCTGTTTATTTAACAAGGGTGAAAAATATACTTTCTAGTAGCAATATGGATGTGCTTGGTTGTGAAAAAAATATATATATTTATTACATATCAGAGGTTAGAATAGTGTAAATTCGGTGAAAATAATATTTGGAGAAAAAGTATGGAGTAAGATAGTTAAATTTTTTTGTCTAGAAATTATTAATAAGTAAAATGCTGCACAAATGTACTTTTCAATTAAAAAAAAAGTACATAAAATATGCATATTTGGTTTAAAAAAGCAGTATAAATATTCAATAAAAGTTTTAATAATTTGTTTTCTCCAATAATTTATGAAGTCTTACCTCTAATTTCCCAATATTTAGTGTATTCCTTGTCATTTTGTTGATGGGCTTGGGGTTGTCCTTGTGACCATATTACTTTTCTTCTTGAGATGTCATTACAAATGGTTTGATCCACAAATAATTAATACATTCAAATTGGTATATAATTTTAGATAAAAATTAAGAAGTAATATTTTAAATTTTGAATCTAATATAAAATACCTTACTGAATTGATATTTTTTCTTATTCTTGCACTAATTATTATAAAAGGTAATTGTGATAATTTAATGACTAAACATTCTAAGTAAGGAAGTCATCCGTCCTTTTTGGACGACCAAATTGGGAGAATATATTAATTATTTATGCACAGAATAAATAATAACCTTTAGAATATCTAAACGTTTAGTCCTTGAAATTTAGCAACTTTGTTATATATTGTTTGTATTAGTGGAGGGCCATTAGCCGTCGCGGCCTGACCCATCCTAGACCTGGCTAGTTGCAATCTACAGATTCACGAGTCTGAGAGTGTATATGAGTTTGAACCGGGTGATGGTTGGGTCCGATCACATAAAATGGATCACATTGTGAATTAGAGAGACAATGAAATTTTGGATTTGTGGTCGGATAACTAGATCCGGCTTCGAGATCAAGACCCAATCTAGGCCCATGATAGACGCTTGGGTCTAGGTCTGGTGTCTAATGCCTGTTTGGTAGGGTCGTGCAAAACCTGCGAGTTGCATTTAAATGACCATCCCTAGTTAATTTGCCAATACACGTACAAAATGGCTTTTTTTCCCGATACATATGCAAGCGGACCAAGGGAACTCCAATTTGGCTTCTGTAAGGTCGGCCCGTACATAGCATTGCAAGCTATTGAAAACCTGAAACATAAGACAAGGTTACATTGTGTAACAATCTATCATTTTTTCAAAACTCTACAAAATGGCAACACTTTCACCCATAAGCACACTTTATCCCCCAAAACCCATCACAAGCCACCCAACAAAAGCCACTTCTAACTCATCCAACTCTCTCCGACTCTGCAAGTCCCTCAAAGAACTTAAGCAAATTCAAGCCTATTCCATTAAAACCCACCTCCAAAATGATATTTCTATACTATCCAAGTTCATAAAAATTTGCACTTTGAACCCCACAATTTCCTCAATGCAACACGCACACCAACTGTTCAACAAAATTCCTCAACCAGATATTATCCTCTTTAACCTCATGGCCCGTGGCTACGCCCAAAGCGATACCCCGTTAGAAGCTTTCTGTATGCTAATCCAAGAACAATGTGACTCTCTCGTACCGGACGATTATACGTTCCCCCCTCTTCTCAAGGCATGTGCTGTCTCGAAAGCTATCGAAGAAGGCAAACAATTGCATTGCCTTGTTATCAAGTACGGGCAAAACAGTAACGTTTACGTATATCCTGCACTTATAAATATGTACGCTGAGTGCAATGACATGGACTCCGCCAAGCGGATTTTTGATAGGGTATTGGAACCTTGCATAGTGACTTATAACGCAATGATAACTGGTTATGCTAGGAGCGATCGGCCAAATGAGGCCTTATCGTTGTTCAGAAAATTGCAGGCTAGGGATGTGGAGCCCACTTACGTTACAATGCTTAGTGTGCTTTCATCATGTGCTATGTTAGGAGCATTGAAAATAGGAAAGTGGGTACACAAGTATGTTAATCGATGTGGTTTTGATCAAGATGTTAAGGTGAGCACTGCACTGATAGATATGTATGCTAAGTGCGGAAGTTTAGATGATTCGGAGTCTGTTTTCAGAAATATGAAACTGAGAGACTCAGGAGCGTGGTCGGCTATGATAACGACTTATGCAATTCATGGGCAAGGATTCAAGGCTATATCTACTTTTGAGGAGATGAAAAAAGAGAATATCAAGCCTGATCAAATTACCTTTTTAGGGCTTTTATATGCTTGCAATCACAGTGGTTTGGTAGATCAAGGTTGGACATTTTTCGAAAATATGAGACGGGATTACAAGATTGTCCCAGGAATTAAACACTACGGTTGTATAGTAGATATGCTTGGTCGATCAGGTCGCCTAGAAGAAGCTTATAAGTTCATAAAAGAGTTACCAATTAAGCCCACACCTTTACTATGGAAAACCTTGTTAGCAGCTTGTAGTAGTCATGGTGATGTGGAACTAGGAAAAAGAATATTCAAGCAGATTCTCGAGCTTGATGATTCTCATAGCGGGGACTATGTGATTTTTTCGAATTTATGTGCGAGGGCTGGAAAATGGGATGATGTGAACCATGTGAAGAAACTAATGAAACAGAGAGGGGTAAAATGGGTGCCCGGGTTTAGCTCGATAGAGGTGAACAATGTTGTACATGAGTTCTTCTCAGGTGATGGAACCCGTTCTGAACATAGGGAACTTCATCAAACACTTGATAAAATGGTCGAAAATTTTAAGTTAATAGGCTATGTTCCCGATATTTCCTCAGTTGTTCATGCTGATATGGGGGATAAAGAGAAAGAAGCTAATCTTAGGTATCATAGTGAAAAGCTAGCAATAACTTTTGGGCTATTGAATACTCCGAACGGGACAACGATTCGTGTTGTGAAGAATTTGCGAATTTGTGGGGATTGTCATTCGGCTGCTAAACTTATATCGTCGGTATCAAAAAGACAAATAATTATTAGAGATGTAAAGAGGTTCCATCATTTTAAAGATGGCAAATGCTCATGTGGAGATTATTGGTAGACTTGCTATTTTCCTAGCAACTCATATATTTGTAGCAAGAAAGTAAGATTACCATTACTATATAATGAGTTTTGCACAAATATGAAATAGCAATCAAAATATGAACGAAGGACAAAGCTGCAAATTCGACTTCTGAGAATCTACAAAGTTACAATTTTAGTTCTGCCTACAAAATTTGCCCCATTTCGATTACTTCAACCAGAAAACTAATTTCGCTGCTGTGGCCTTTTTCTCTTTAGATTAATTGGCACCACATTGTTTTTTTTTTATACCGAATTTCTCTTGATGGTAAAGGTTTTGTTTTCAGTGTTAGGTTTCAAAAGATTGACTATGATGTTAACACAGAAACTCCATTAATACACAGACAAATTCAATAACATGCATTCAGATATTCATAGTTGATTTGCCACCAGGAACATGAACAAGAGTCTAAATTTTAAATACTATATAAAATTGTTGTTTAATATAAATAGTCCAAGTTCACCATGGGATGCAATTTTTTCATCCTCTTTTTCAAGGTTTCAAACTATTACGCATTGTCATTATTTAGAATCAATTTAAGTATGTTAATTTTTGTCCACTCATGATTAGGTTGTTTTATGAGTTGAACTTTTTGTGACAATAATTGTCATTTCCAGCTCAGATGCACCAAAAATTTAACCCTAATAGTTTTTCTATAATGCTCGAAGAACCTATCTTCATATTAACTTCATAATAAAGGAAAAACATCATAATTCAAAAATCATATCAATTAACCTAGCTGTGGTTCTTTCAGTATTAATTAGTCTTTTTATAATAATTTATATTGGTATTATCTCCTACTATGACCATCACAGGCAACGCAACTGGATTTCCTTCATTAGCTTCTCATTCCTATTATGACCACGACATCCATTTTAAAATAAGAATATTAATATGAAAGAAACCAAATATATCACTTTCTTTTAAATTAAACAAGGGGGGGTTCTTTTTTTAAAATATGGGGAGCATTAGTTCTTTATTCGAAATTATGAGGACTAAATAAGAATTTTGAGGACCACTAGTATCATTTGCCGATGCAATAAATATGTAACGTAGCGACCTTTCATACGTATAGCCTTTGTTTCACACATACATTGTGACTGTTGACAAATACAATGAACCAATAAATATATAAACTAAAAAGTATAACAAAATCTTGTTTATATTGCTACATTTCATCTATAATAATTAAATAGATACACTTATGATAAGTGCATAAGCAGCAAAACTTGATCAAGTGAGAGAAAATAGTGTGAGATAGAGAGATAAATGGGGTACATAAGTTCAGTTTTGATCAAGCTTTTGGTGTTACAATGTTTATCACTACTATGCTTTGCTCAAAGCTTTGATTTCTTTTACTTTGTTCAACAGGTAGTCTTCTATTATTTTTTTCATTTTTATGGGCGAGTTTATGTTTTCAATTTTTTTGCTTAAAAGAGTAATGTATTTAGCATCAACTTATTCTTGGTTCTACACAGTACTATAATTACTTTTTTATTTTCTATTGAAAAAAGAGATAAAGGATAAAAACTTTCAGAACTAACAATTTCATAATTTCTTTTAATGGTTGTATGTATAATGCAATGAAAAAAACATTTTCACATGCGCAAACAGCATAAGGTGAAAAGAAATAAGCATTTTCGATAAGCATATCCTTTTTAAATAAAAATGATTTTTTTTTTTTTTTACCTATCTAAAAAACAATTTCCCACTCTGTAGCTTCTGTTCTTTCTTTCTTTTGTTTTTTTTTTTTTTTTNNTTTTTTTTTTTTTTTGTCAAAATGGGCTTTTACAAACTCTATATAGTTTCTTAAATTAATTTCGTACTAGTAAATGATCGTTCATGAGTTTTAAGAGATGGTATTTTTTGCTTTTTGTTTTTATTTTTTGTTTTTATCTACTGTTTGCGTAGTGGCCAGGATCATATTGTGATACAAAACAAAGTTGTTGCTACCCAAAAACTGGAAAACCAGAAGCAGATTTTGGAATTCATGGGCTTTGGCCTAATAATAATGATGGGTCATACCCATCTAACTGTGACTCTGATAGCCCATATAGCCCATCTCAGGTAACCTATATATATATATATATATTATATATATATCCATGATGATTATAGTTGATAGGGAATTATTTCTTTGTTCTCGAGTCTTATAATTTGTATTCGGCATCTGTTATCGTTTTCGTTTTCATTTCCATTTTTTTAAATATAGAGGATACAACTGCAACGTGTTTATGTTTACATTATTGCAAAAGCGATGTAAGACGTAATAAAATAGTATGTGTAGCCGTGTAGGTTATTAGATTTCCGTCAATGAACAAGTTAATACAACTAATTTTAGGTTAATTTCGTATAACTTACTTCTTGCAGCGCTTCTAATTGGGCTGCTCATAATTCACATTAATCTTCCTTACCAAAAGCGAATTTATTGTTAATCATTTTAAATATCAAGTGCTATACAAACAAAATCGATAGTATGACATTTTCTTTACAATGTACCTCCTATTTATTAATCAAGTTGTTCATTATTAAAAAATATCATTGTGATATTTTAGAATAAACTTATTCCTGGTCCGAAAAATGTTTGTCTTGTGATGAAAAAATGCTAATTACTTCAATTATAACTGTGCAATATGCTCACTAAACCATGTTTCCTGTCAATCAACTTATTTAATACAGATTTCAGACCTAATTGGTCGAATGCAAAATGACTGGCCAACATTAGCATGTCCAAGTGGTGATGGCTCAGCATTTTGGTCACATGAATGGGAAAAGCATGGTACTTGTTCCGAGTCTATCCTTACACAACACAACTACTTCAAATCGGCTCTTGATCTAAAAGCTAGTCTCAACCTACTTCAAGTTCTTCAGGATGCGGGTAAATACTCACCTTTGCCCTATTCATCTTCATTTTCATCGCGTCAATTATAATGTTATTTTTATATTTACTATCTTAAAACTTTTTTTTTTTGAAGGTATATCTTAAATCTTTTTTGTTGTCAATTAGGCCTTATGACTTACACCTCTATGATAATGTAGACTTTTCGTTAAAATATTTTTTTTTTAAATTTGAATATGCTACCAAAAATATTGAAGAATTTACCGTTAATCAGACTTAGGGTTTGTGCAATAGTTGATTCGGTTCAAAACCGAACTGATTTGAACCAAACTTAATGAACTAATTTATTACTTTTTAAAACCAAATCAGTTCAATCAGAATATCGAACTGAACCAAACCAAATTTGGATTGGTTCGGTTCGATTCAACCCTTTTCCTCAAAAAATATTAACAAATTACACAAATCAAACCATTTCCTATAAAAGTATTAACAAATTACACAGATCTAGGTACATCTTCTGAAAAAAATTCACAATCAATTAATTGATACAAATCTGAATATAGATATATAAATCATGAGTATATATAGAGAGAGAAAAAAAAAAGACAACCAGATGTGTATCTGGGTTTGAGAGAGATTTGCTAAACCAAATGTGTGTGTGTATGTATACATATATATAT
>MKEJ01024216.1:0-12355 GCA_001753735.1 Embelia ribes | reverse complement strand
CCCTGACTGATGCTCTTGACTTCCAATTGCTTGATTCCCAACACTTGAATTCCCAGTCTGTTGAACTACCATCTCCTCGAGCACCGTTTTCACTAATGAGAAACATGTCGAATCATTAGTGCCATTAGTTGTTATAAGTCGACAGGAGTCATTATTGCAGCAAGTACAATTGCATAACCCCCTCCCAAAGTTTCTTCGTGGATCACATCATTTTGTGCTCCCCAATTCACAATGTTTTCCTGTGCTTTCTTAGGTGCAACCACTTCTTCGGTTGGAGTGAGCGTCAATTGGGGTAGCTAAACGTGTTCCCTATTATGACCGTTTCGTCCCTCACTTCTACTGTGTTCTTTGCATGCCATATCTATGCCCAAGAAAATATTTCCGAACATTAACTACATGCTAGCATCATATAAAGTACGGTAAAATATATATAATTCCCAAGTATTCCATTATTAACTTTGTCCACTGACAGAGATCCGTATTGGGGGAAGGGCGTCCCCTGTCTATCCAACATAGAGCTAAGTGTTGACATCCGTCACAACAATCCACTGGGTACTCAACAATATTATACAGGTTAATGCACAGATACCTACCCGACCTCCTAGACTCGACTCACTCAAGTTTTCCTACCTGAAAGACCCACTTCCTATAGCTCTATAGGTTGTCGTGTACCTAGGCTCTGATAATAAACACATATATTACCTAGCTTACCACTTTTATTATTTTATTAATTAATAAGGAATTAAATAATATATATATATATTACTGTAAACAGTGTATGAACAAAGTGTGAATAGTACGTGAACAATGTATGAACAGTGCATGCAGCCCTTGCGACGGCGCACGAGGCCACGCGTGGCCTCGGGCGAAGCTGAAAATTTCCAGATTTGTTTCTCATGATGCACCGAGCATTAGCCCTTAATTAATTTCAGAAAATTACATCAAAAAAGGGATTAATTAAAGTACTTAAAATTCGGGTTCAAGAACCTTAAAATTAGTCCGAATTAATCCATGTCCAAACATGCATATAATAAACAAATCAGGGTTATAAATATATTAGAATAATCTAAATCAATAAAAGTCATATGCTAACTAACGAAAAATAGGTTATTAATTGACTCAAGTTTGTGGGATTTATCAAGTAGATTTTTAACCCAAATCCCAGAATTTAAATTTCTAATTGCATAATAGTATTTATAAAATTAATCATGCATAATCCAAGCACATCTTAAGAGTAGTTAAAGCCCTCTATTAAATCACATAAATAAATTTTGTATAGAATATACTATATACCTGACTCCTCTCTCGGTATAATCAATATTGGGGTTGTCATCAAACACTTCTTCAGTTGCTGAAATGCCTCTTTGCATATCTCAATCCACTTAAACTTGACTCCCTTCCGGGTGAGGTGAGTCAAAGGCACAACAATGTGCGGTAAATCCTGGACAAATCATCGATAGTAGCCTACTAATCCCAGAAAACTACGCATCTCAAACACACTCTTCCATGCCCCTACTACCTCAATCTTAGCAGGATCTACTGAGATACCTTTAGTAGAAACCACATGTCACAAGAATGTCACGCACGATAACCAGAACTCGCACTTGGAGAACTTTGCATACAAGTGATGCTTTCGAAGTATCGTCAGCACTATCCTCAAGTGCTATGCATGCTCCTCCTCAAGAAGTAAAGGAAGTGGTAACTATAGTGTGTATGTAATAATATACCTAGAGTACATACTAGCAAAATTAAACCTTCAGGATATTGCTGATAAACACATGATAGACTGGAGGAGAAAATGGGTTGTTCGCTTGTTCCACAATCTCACTGCATCATAGATGATTATGTATAAATATGTCATTTTAAGTTATATATGTGCCATAAAATGTATACATTTGTGCTGTAAATATGACATTTTAAGTTATGTATGTGCTGTAAAATGTATACGTTTATGCAGTTTGCAATTTTACACCACTCTCCATCATATTGAAAGCACCTGATGAATATCTGAAACATGAAAGGAATAAAAAAATTTCAGGTTTTGTCACAAAATGTTGCGAAATGTCAAGAAATTATTCGAACGGTCGCGAAATTTCGCAAACATCACGAACTCACGAACAAACACGAAATGTCTCGAACCAATTCGATAACAGTCGTGAACTGTATGTAACAAATTAAATGACGAATATTAACAAGAAGCTGTCTTATTGTTAACTAAAAACTGTCTTAATATCAATAGAAAGTCTTTAAATGATGAATATGAATAATATACATAAAAAAATTATAATTTAAAATTATTAATATACTTACCCATATATTTTGTTGATGATTGAAGTGTGAGGCGCTGGCGGTGAAAGAGACGAGGGATTTGAGAGAGGAGGGAAAGAGAAGAAGATATAAAGATGAAAGATCTGAGAGTGAGGAAGAGAGAGAGGAGGGATCTGAAAGGGAGAAAGGAAGATAGAAAAAGAAGAAGAAGAAGAATAGAAATGAGAAGTCCCAAAAATGGGAAGTCATATTTTTTCAAATATTATTAAAATTGTTTTATTTTTGCAATAGGGGGTACTATTAGTCCTATTTTTGCAATTTTTCCTATATTTTACCAAAGAGACTTTTAGAATGTATTTATCAAACGTTAACACTGCATCCAATTTTAAAACTATTTTTTAAAAGCAGTTTTTAGAATAAGATTTTGAAAACCAATAGCATTACCAAAATGGGCCTTAAACCCCATACTAAAAGAAAAAGAAAAGGAAGGAAGATAATAAGTAAAATAAATTTACGGGTTGCCTGAAACTTCTTTGAAAAAAAAAATTATACACCAAAATTAACTCTTAAATTGCAAAAAATCAAAAAATAATAAAAAAATAATTATACTAAAAAATTTCATACTAAAAGTTATGAGTATAATTTTAATCCTATTTAGCCAAGTCTGTCAAGACGATATCCTAACAATTTAGAGACTTAGGTATGTTAAAGCTTCCGATGTGGCTTGTCCTTCTTTATCAGGACAGTGCCTTAAATTTAGAAGTGATGCTACCTTTCAATATAATAGATTAGGATATAAATGGTCCCCTTATATGGGCATTGAGAGAATAAACCGAAAGTAGTAGGGCTAACTAAACATGCTCATGGTCCATGTAAAACGCTCGTAGTTAGACAATTCACCGACTTTTTATGGCGTAAAAGAAATGAGATGATCGTAGAAAATGTTATTCACTTGTTCTTCGCAACAATTGAGATAAGCTATCATCAACGTGAGTGGCCGCGAGTCGAATTTTTGGCGAGTAGATCGAGCTCGATTCTAGTATTGTCCGACTTACATGCTAAATAAGTCGAGTTCGAATAGATTTTTCAACTTAATTCAATTTCGAGTATTAAGAAAATCGATTCATTTGAGCTCACGAGTAGCTCGAGTAGTATATATGTAGAAATAATTTGTATTTATATTAATATATAGTTATAAATATATGTAAAATTATATATTTATTCATCAATAAATTAAGTCTTTACATTTTTATTCCAAGACTTAAGCTAAAACTCGAGTCGAGTTTGAGCTAGAGTAGTACTAATTCGTGTCGAGTGGAGTTCAAATATGACTGATACTCGGGTTGACTCAGCTCGTTACCATCCCGAGTTATTATTCTATCCAAAATGTTCTAGCCGTGGCAATGCATGCAAATAATATTATTTATATTTTTATTCATCAATATATTGAGTCTTTACATTTTTATTTCTGAACTTAAGCTAAAACTCGAATCGAGTTTGAGCTAAAGTAGTACTAATTCGTGTCAAATCGAGTTCAACTAGTTACTATCCGTAGTTTTTCTTTTATCTAGAATGTCAAGGCGTGGTAATGCATGTAAATAATAGTATTATTATCGGAGAAATTATCAGAGATGAAGCTGGAATGCAATTTCTATGGATCGCCAGTGTGAAAAAGTTTCAGTGTGAAAGAATTTCCAACTATGCCCTTGCTCAGTTAGGGTAAAGTCAAGTTTGCCTCCCCATTCTTTGTTTCTTGTTTGAATTTACTCCTTAATTTTTCATTTGTTTCAAATTGTTCCTATTTTTTATAGTTTATTTTTAATTTGTCTCCCTATGTTTTCAGTTATTGTAATTTACTATTTATACTCTTAGCTTCGTTCTAATTTACCATGTTCTTTTTGTCTCGTTTCAATTTGCTCATGTTGTTAATAAATTTAACTTTAACTAACGATAACATATTGAAATGTAACCTAAAATTTCTCAGAAATTTTTTAGTGAGTAAATGGTTTAGTTATGGGAAATGTGATCTGTTTAACTCATATTTTTAATATTTATAAATAATTAATTATTGAGATAAATTGACTAAATAATATGTTAAAAGATGCATTAAAAATGTTATATGACCTGTAAATGACCTTTTTTCCTCCAAATTATTTCCACTAACTTATAAATGCTCATTCAATCGCTTATTATATTTTCATAATGAAACATAATAATAATAGGGGCGAATTGAAACGAAGCAAAAAGAATAAGGGCAAATTGGAACAAAACTAGAAGTGTAAGGAGCAAATTACAATAACTAAAAATATAGAAGGCAAATTGAAACAAAATTATAAATGATAAAAACAATTTAAAATAAATAAAAATTAGAGAATAAATTGAAACGAATCCCAAACGATTGGAAAAAACCGACCTTAACCCTGCTTAGTTATTTCAATTCTCAAAAGATTTACGGATCTTGGAAGCAATAATTATGCGTGGGTGTGAGAAAATCCAAGCTCGAAAAAGGCCGAAAAGGTATAAAGCTCAAATAAATTGAGTAGCAATCCACTTATTAAAATTATTTTTAAATAAAAGTATTTTAAATAAAATTATTCATACTAGTGTTTGGTAAAAAAAAAAAAAAATCACTTGGATAAATAGTGATATTTGATAAGTGATATTTTTTATTATAAAAATACAAATTCAACAAATGAATAAAAAACTTTTGCAAGACCTAAAATTGCTTCTAAAAGAATCTTTGCAAAAAAAACAAAGCATATTACAAATAGCAAACTCATGCTGGGCTAACAACCTTTGGTACATTTGGGCTTGGTCAAAGTTGTTGTCAACTAGAATTTGAGCCCTCTCTTTTCATGCTAATTAGTACACTGATAACATTATTATTAACTTTTAGGTCTCGACTAATATGGACTATGATTTTTTTTTTTTAAAAGTCCCATTAAAAGACTTTAAAGCAAAAGAATTAATAGGAAAATCAATTGAGACCACTAACTAAAATTAAAATTGGTTCAGTAACATTTGGGTAACAATAACGATTAAATTGGCATTTATGGTCATAATCCTTTTTTTTTTTTAATCAAAGGTAGGATAAATGTTCATGCACAAATTATAACAGCAAGTTTGTAGTACTTCAGTTTCATCTCTTGATTGGCCGTGCACAAATTAATGAGTTATTGTTGATTTTGGTGCAAGAATTTATCTCTTGTTGAAAATTAAAAGGAACCAAAAGGAAAATGGTGCTTTTCAATTTTTCATACACATAAGAACGATTATTTCTTTCGCATTAGTCTAAAAGAATTATTTCCAACAATGGTTTAAATATATAAGAGAATGATAAAATAATGAATGGCTTTATTTTCCACACCAATTAAAAACGCACAAACGGGCCTTTACATAGACAACAAATTTTTTTGGCAATATTGTAGAAAACTTGGGCACTACTCTAGAGAACTTTGACACTACTNNCTCCCTCAATTGAAACGGGAGAGGACACACATTGAGATTGAATGTCATACGCTTGAAACGAGAAGCCACGATGGACTTTTGTGAATTCATCCGCCAACTGGTCCTGACTAGACAAAAATAGAACAGTCAATAACTTGGCTGCCACCTAATTGGGAACAAAATGATAATCGATATCAATATGCTTGATGCAATCATGAAAAGCCAGATTCGTAGTGAGATAGGTAGCAATAATATTGTCATAACAGACAACCGGAAGAGCAAGAAGAGGTAAACCAAACTCTCGTAAAAGAGAGTGNNGAGAAATAATATCTTGTTTCTTAGAGGACTTAGATATAAGGTTGTCCCCAAGAAATATATAATATCCAGAGGTAGAACAACGATCATCGGGGCACCCAACCCAATCGACATCAAAATAAGCACGAAGCTGAAGATACGAGTTGTGGCGAAGGAGCAGGCTGAAGTGAATAGAATGCATCAAATATCATAAAATCCTCTTGATACCCAGTGAGCATCGCAAAAACGATTTAAGGACTGACGAACCCAATTGACCGCAAACGAGATGTCGGGTCAAGTGATGGAGAGATACTAAAGATTCGAACGATGTTGCGAAACAACATAAGATCATCAAATAAGGTAGCATCATATTGGCTCAACTTGGCCGAAGCTATTATGGAAAACGACTTGGGCTTAACGTCAACCATATTTGAACGACGAAGAAGATCATATTTATAGTGTTGTTGTGAGAGAAAAAGGCCATCGAGAGCTTGAAAGGTATTGACAACCTTAACTGCAAATACCTCGAGAAGATCAGCAATAACTCGAGAGATAGCATGAGAGCACGAGCACGCAATGATAATATTATACACGTAAACCAAAACATATCGGCGAATAGAACATGTATGTAGTAGAAATAAAGATGAGTTGGATCGACTCCCACAAAAACCACGAGATACGTGGTGCTTGTTAAAACGAGAGAACCATGCACGTGGGGCGTGATTCAGATCATATAAGGACAACCACAATTTGCACACACGACGTAGAAGGTAGACATGCACAAAGCCAGGTGGTTGTCGTATATAAACATCCTTCTCAAGATTGACATAGAGAAAGACATTGCTAACGTTAAGTGACAAGAAATATCAACTTGCAAAAAATGCTAACGACAATACAAGACAAATAGTAATAGGTTTAATAACTGGAGCATATGTCTTACCATAATCAAGGCCTTCTCGCAGATGAAAGCCCTTAGCTACCAATCGTGTCTTGTATCGTTCAATCGAGGCATCTGCTTTGCGTTTGATTTTAAAAACACATTTGCAGCCCATGATATTCTGTCGAATATTAAGCGGAATAGGATCCCATGTGCCAATTTCAAATAAGAGTTGTAAGCTCATCATTCATAACCTCATGCCAATGAGTGAAAAGGCATGCCTTTGTAAAAATTCTCGAGGTTGAGAATCAACAGTCACAAGAAAACTACTCGGGAGCGGCCACCACTGCTTAGGCTGTGTAATGTTGTTACGGATCGGGGTACGCATCGTGTGGGTGCGGCCAGAGGGTGTTGGAATGATGGGTATAATACTAGGTACGATGAGGATGACATTGGCTAGGGGAAACGTAAGAGACAAGTTAGGAATAACTGCAGGAGGGCTCAAGGGAGGCATGTTTTCTACTTTTTCTTCTATTTAAATCTCTTAATTTATTTTCATTAAAAAAAAAACTCTGAATTACCGTTAAGATGTAATAAGATTCTTATTTTTTCAAATTAAGGGTAAGTACTGACAGCAAAGGTAGAAAACTCGATGCTAGCATTTATCATACCATTTAATATATTACTTTAAGATTGATTACTATATACCTACTAAATAGGTAATAGTACCACTACCAATGATATTTGATAAATCATATTATACTAACATGAAACTACCATCCTAACATGTTCAGAGAAATATAATCTATCATAAAAATTAGCCAAAAAAAATAAAAAAAGAATTAAAGGATCCAAAAATATCGCACATGAAATATTAGAATTGATAATGCATACTTCTTTTTAGTTATTATCATAGAAAAATAATTGAATTACTAAAATAAAAGGTAAATAAAATAATTTCATTAAATTAATAAAAAAAAAAATAAAAGATAGGTATATAAGAAAATTAAGCAATAAACTTTTTCAAATTTTTTCAATAGCTTATTTGGTGCATTAGAAGTTTTATACTTAAAATTTTAATTATATATCAATGTAATTATATATTAAATGTCATGATTATAAAAAAAACATAACACAAGATGGTTTGGTAAATCACTTGGCTACCATTTTTCCTCGTAATAAAAAAATATTTAGCGCCTAAACCAACCACCAACGAGTCTTCTTCTCACTTCACCGTCACCGTCACCGTCACTCGCCTGCCACGTCATCACTAGATCTGCCAACAATCGCCTTTTGATCACAACACACACACACACACACAGATATATATATATATATATATATATATATGGCGACGAGGAACAGGACGATACTGTTCAGGAAGTACAGGGATGCGTTGAAGAGCGTTAGGGTTCCGTCGGGGTCGTTGCCGTCCACCTCCGGCGCCGGCGGAGGCCCGGTCATCGAGCTCTCGACGACGTCGTTTCTCAATTCTAATCGCGCGTATGCTCCTCTCAGTACGGAAGAACCCGGCAGCTCCAGGTCCCAGCTCAGCTCTCTCTCTCTCTACACATACACACACACTCATATATATACGCTTTGTATATGTATCTCTGTGCTGTTGATTTTGTTATTTTTAGCCCCGAGTATATATGCTATCAAATTTCCATTGGTGCACTCCACTCTATTCACTGTTATTAAAAGCTATTGGCGCTCAAAGTCTAATGCAAGGCCTTTAGTAATTTTATTTTTGTGGAATTGAATCAATTTAAATTCTTATTTTTTTTATGATGAATTAAAGAGTATATGGATTTATTATAACTGTCATACATTGGTGGTAGTTTCTGATACATAATGCCGATAGTTATGTTGATAGGTAATAATAAGTAATTAGGATCATAATACATAGTAAACGTAACTTTTTCCACAAATCCAAAACAAATATTTAGAAACAAAGTGTGATGGGAGAGAGGCGCTTGCCTAGGTAGTGTCTTAATGAGTTCGCTCGCATTGACCCATATGAGGCACTTTGGTCTCACGTCCGTTGCTGGAGGGCCTAGGCTGGGCCCGGGAGTGCCTTTAATAAACTGACCCTATTAGCTATTTCGGATCTTAAATTTAATCCCTATACCTGCAAAATAAGAATCAAGCTAGAGCTGAGATGTGAGAAATGCCAGTTGGCCACCTTAAGACTCTCTAAACTTGAAAATAGAACTGAGGATTAACGGTACTTTCCCAGTTCAAGGGGATCACTGTTGCTTACCCTCTATGTGTAGGGGATTGAATAGTATTATATAAACATGGGAGAGTTTCCTCGTGTACAATCTCTTAAATCTTAGGATGGGTACTCATTTAGCAGAACTGTTGTGAATGCCTTATGTGTATGTTTCATAGGATTGTAGTTCAAATTAGTTTCAAGGCAGAATGTTGATTGCTTGAATCATGGAAGTAACAAGGAACGGCTCATGATGGGGTCAAATTGTAAAATGGAGAGATGCTGACTCGTTAAAAGTGCATTTTTTTCCTTATGTATATAATATTGATTTGTAGTACAATTAGTGTAAGTTATTACGTATTATGGGTTATGTTTATTTTTGCGGGGGAATTTGTATTGAATAGAGAGGCAATTGGCCCCCGGGCGGGGCGAGAATGCCACGCTGAAGGTTATTTTAGATTTCAGCCTGCGGTTGCTGGATGATATTTAAATGATTTACCCTAACTATAAGATATATATAGGTTTCCTTCAAAATAATTCGGACCAACCTTTAGTACTTTTCTGTCTGATTACTTGAGTGGATTTTGTGGTTTGAATTTGAAACATATCTTTTGCAGTAAAGGTGCCCTTACAGTGGGTTTACCTCCAGCTTGGGTAGACATATCAGAAGACATAGCAGCGAATGTGCAACGTGTGAGGGTAAAGATGGTTGAGCTTGCCAGGGCTCATGCTAAGGCTTTGATGCCCTCATTTGGAGATGGTAAAGAAGATCAACGCAGAATTGAATATCTAACCCAGGAGATAACTGGTCTTCTGAAAAACTCAGAAAAGAAGTTACAAAGACTCTCTGCCGGTGGGCCTTCGGAGGATTCAAATATCAGGAAAAATGTTCAGGTATTAATCTGGAGTTGCTTGCTTTCATCATATCATGGAGCCTGGTGTACAAATTAGTAATAGAAGCACGCCAGGAATTTATAGATTAATGTAATATTCCGTTTCTCCTTTGAGATTATAGATTTTGGGTGGATGGGAAATCGAAGTTCACTTGGGTCTTAGATTTTGTTTTTGTGAGTGAACCAGCATTGTTAGTTGAGATGGGACTAACAATACCGCACTTTCAATGGTGTTGGTAATCCAAATGCCTAGATAGTCTCCCTGCCTATGTTTTACGGTCAAAATTCAAGTTCACTTCTTATCCCTTTTATTTTTCATATAAAGAAAACATTATATATGGTTACTACTTGAAAATATTAATCCCATGCTGCATGAAACCCACGTTTTGACCATGGTATTACTTGTCCCACAGAAAATAACCCACAGCAACATAGCAATTTACTGATTTGTGAACTTCAGATGTCTTGACGTTCACTTCTGCCCCCGGCCCCCTCTTTTTTCTTCCCTCTCTATCGGTTGAAACAGAATGTTCCCTTCCCTTCTATTGTTTGGTACACCGAGGCCTATAAATGGTAGGATCAAGAATACTTCTTACATATGTGTTACATTGGGACTTGCTTCCATGAAGGGACATTAAATTCAATTTGGTCAAGGGTCCTGACTACTCCACTTTGATCATTTGTTGCTCTAAGCTGTATGATTATGTGACGTTTTGAACATCAGCTTGCACACCTTGTTAATATGTGTCTTGGATTAGAATGACTCATTTTGCTAATGGTTTTGTTAACAATCTTTACAGCGTTCTCTGGCCACTGACCTTCAGAGCCTATCAGTTGAACTTCGTAAGAAGCAGTCAACTTATTTGAAGCGCCTCCGCCAACAGAAAGAGGTATAGTCAATATTTTGTTTTCTTGTCAATGTTTGGGAAATTTTGATAAATTGTATGATCTGATGATAGTATATTTGAAAAATAGAACATGTACAATTACTCCCAGTCATACAAGTCCTGAGGGCTGTCAGTTGCTGGATGTCTTTCCTTATATTTCTGTTCAGTATGAGTACTTTTTGTGTGTAGGGTTCAGATGGGGTTGACTTGGAAATGAACTTGAATGGAACTAGCTCCAGAATGGAAGATGATGACTTAGATGACCTGGTAAGCTGAACATTACTTACTGTGTGTAGTACATATTTTCCTAGGTTTATATGCCGTTTTAATGTGCTGAGAAAGATACAGCACGTATTTTCTAGCCATATATGCTTGAGTTGCAAGTGATATAGCTCCAAAATTAATTGAATTTCAATTTTGATCTATGGCTTTGGAGGTTGAGTTAAAAATAACCCCCAAAGTAGGTTTGGCCTGGAGATTGAAGTCATCCAACATTCTTAGTGTAATTGATACCCAACATGTGGGGGTTGTTGGTCAGAAAATGGTGGAGGTTTCTCCCCCTTTTGACAATCCTAATTCTAAAGACTTGTGGTTCCTGTCAAACTTAGTATTAGCTTATTAATTAATCTTTTCTTTTATTCTTTATTTGATGTGTATCCTACAAATTTATTAGGGATTCAATGAACATCAAATGGCGAAATTCAGGAAAAGTGAGGCATTCACAGCAGAAAGGGAAAGAGAGATCCAGCAGGTAAGGAAAACCTCTTTCACTTCTTCTCTATTGTTCTCATAAGTGGATACTTCGGTCCACTGATCCATATGAACTTTCTCCTATGTTTTTGTGGTTTTGGTAGGTTGTGGAATCAGTAAATGATCTTGCTCAGATTATGAAAGATCTATCCGTACTTGTCATTGACCAGGTAAGGGCTAAGAAGCTATACTTCCTTTATATCAGTTCAGATGCTCCCGGTGATCTAATTTAATGAACTGATTTTCCATTCCAAACAGGGAACTATAGTTGATAGAATAGATTACAACATTCAAAATGTTGCAACTTCGGTCGAGGAGGGCTATAAACAGCTGCAAAAGGTTCACTTCTACTTCCCTGTTTTCTCTCTGTGGCCTCCATTTGGTGTTGCTTGCTTATACGTTTGTTTTTTGGAAGAAAACCAAAATTGACCTCGACAATCGATAATGCCAAGCTAACTAACAGTAACGGTCCATTTGTTGGGTTTCAAAATGAATGTTAATGACTCGGTCATCTTAAAAGATGCATCTGATGACCATCGTGATGATGATGATGATGATGATCATTATCAAAGACATCTTTTAATATGACTTTTCGTGCCGAGGATACTTCTCTATTGTTTAGTTTGTGCCATTACTTTTTTTTTTCATCTAGGGTTTAAGCATTTACTAAGGTTCTCAAAACCGGACCAGTCATTGAACAGGTGAAGGCAATGGTTTAAGGTTT
>MKEJ01024215.1:0-15519 GCA_001753735.1 Embelia ribes | reverse complement strand
GTTGTGAGAAGTTAGACTTTGCCTATAATGTAATATTATGATCATAGTTTTGTAATAAAGTTATGAGAATAAAGTTTAGTTTTGGCAGCTTATGCCTTTTCATATTACGATGATGTATTACATTTAGATTACGTGCCGGGTCTCATGGGATCTGAGGTGCGACAATTAGAAAACAAGCAAACATGGTAAAGAGATTGGTTCTAATGTTAAAACAAATATCAATCCTTACAAGATTGTAAAAAAAAGATACGCGTTGGCATTAATTTATAGACAATAGATATGTGTTGGCATTAATTTTATAGACATTGTCTATTGTGAGCCTTCCCTGCTAAGCGATCGTGAGTTTAGAAGCTTCGTGACCCTACACTTTGCGAAATTATGAAACCCATAAGTTGTTGACGAATGAGTGGAGAATTATTTGTCATGAGAAAGAAGGATGGATAATGAACTAATTTAGAGAGAACGCATTACTATCACCTGTAGAGACCAGGAATGATCACATACAACACTTAGAAGAAAACCTAGAAGTCATAGTTGTGGAAAGTAGAAGACCATCCCGATGACTGAGACTAAACAATGTGAACCTTGTGAAATCAGCTGAGTGCATATAAGAGGCGAGATTAAGTAGCACTTTGGATGATAAACACAATAAACCAAATGGATAGACGATGAACCGAATAAGTGGTAGCAGGCAGATATCTTGCGCACGGGAATCAAAGATAAGAAAAGTAGAGCACTGATGAGTATAAGTAGATTGTCATTTTTTACTATACATTGTTACTCTTTATTCACCCCGTATAGTTGAAGCTACAAAAAATACACCTGCCCTTCAGAGATGCCTACGAGAGACTGAACCGAAGGGAGAGCTAGTCTTTTCTGGTTAGAGCTAGATGCCTTACATGCGGGAACCGAAGATAAGAAGAAGTGGAGCACTGGTGAATTTAGGAAAAGTTGTAAATGGAAGACGGACCAACCGTAGGTGACTTTAGGAATAGATGCAGATGAGAGCGAGACCTAACCAGTGAATCTCTGTGAACAAGCATGCAAATAGACAAAAGTCGAGGTATACAGACAAATGAGAACTCAAAGTAACAAATATGCCTTGACTAGGCCTCTAATGAATGGTTAATTATAACATTCCGACCCATTGGAAATCATTGGTGAACAAAGCAACTCAGTACTGTGCTGGTATGTGTGAGTGAGAGTACAAAGAGAGATTTGAGTGGTTTGATTTCAATTGGTGATATGCGTGACTTGCATGATACATTTCATATGTACATATACAAGTAGACATGTGCATCCACTGATGACATACGAACAGCTAAAGAAAATAAATTAACTTATCATGCGTGTTTGGCGTTTAATATTTGTGTGGACTTGGAAGGCAAGTATAGGGGGGCGATGTGGATGTGCGCAAAAGAAGGCGTAATAACATGGATGTAGTATGTGTGAGAATGCGCATCGGGACATTTTGTGGTTGGTGAAGATAATCCATCAAGGTAAAATTAAACTTTGGGCCATATCGAGCCATCTTGCGTTAGAAAAGTGAATTTTTAGAGTTATGTCGAGCTAACTTGTGTTTTGAAACCCTTGTGGATTATTAAGAAGATCATGGGGGTCCATAGAGGGATCTCCTATGATTAAAAATTGGTTGGGTCTTACATGAGGCTCTGAGTGTGGAATGACATCCGTCAAAATTTTGATGCACAAAATCTCGAGGAATTTGCGATCTCGAGTTTGAATGTTTTCCTAATGCATAATTCGAGGGCCCCAAGTATGTCTTGTCGAAATCGTTGCGTGTTGGCGTACGATGCGATATGGAGTGATGACGATTCGAGGCGTGTCGATGCATGGACGAGGCGAGATGAGATGACGAATCTAGAAATTGGCAAATTGCGTTATGATGAGGATAAACAAAGTTGCTACATTATTCACTTTTAAAATATTTTAAATTATTATTAAATTTCTACTATTTTATTAAAAGTTATTTTTTTGCCTTAGCTGATGAGTATGTTACCTTTACTCAGAAAATGTCCTAATCATCTGCTATGTTTCTGTATTTTGAAACCTAGTAGATATGAGAATACATGACATCTCCATCCATCATCGCAACAGGTATAGTTGGATAGGAAAAGTGAAGATAGGCTCGAGAAGATGGAAGGTCATTTTAAATTGATGCAAGAACCTGTTTGCATTTCTTCTTATAGGGTAGTTTTGGACCCCACCTGCCCTTGTGTCTATATTGTTGTATGAAATCGTGGTAGAAGTAGGAATATCGTAAGGACTCAATTTTTAGTTTCTCTTTTGGTGTGCACCGTTTATATAATTAAGATTTTAAATTTGGAAAAAATTCGTAAAAAAAATTATAATCTTTTAACTTTTATTGTGGTGACGTGTTGCATTTAGTTTGGGCTCCGGGTTGCTTGGGATTCAGCGTGTAACCATATAGATATCTTGCATTGAGGGGCAGCGAAATAAAATGAAATTATCCAAAAAAAACTATGATCGCTAAATCAGTGTACATAAATAGTACTCCCCTTATAAATGTGGAACCATTACATAGATCATCAATGGATCAAACTTGGTCCATATCCACTTATCTTGCTTGTAGAGGATGACCAAACTTGCTCCATTGAAACTAGAAAAACACATGAATTGCAGAGATTTATAACCAAATTTAGGCTATAAATGTTCACCAATCACTTGTCTTACCACAACTTAATTTTATAGGACATAAAGTAATTCTGAAATTCAATTGTTAAAATTTGGAGGTGGCCAATCGCCTCCACCTCCGTCTGTTACATACGAAAAGCATGTCAAGGGCACAAGACAGAGCCCCCGGCTTCTTAAATCTCGCTTTGATTCTTCACTTCCATCTTCTAATAAATTCTGAAATTTTACAGTATATTAGCATAAGCACGGGGGTATTTCCATGCAAAATAGAGGATACATAATCAAGAAATTTGGAAACTCGGTATTTGTTAAAAAGTTTATGAAGTATAAGAAATTGAATGGATGTATGCTACAAATTGTTGAGTGCTAATTGTTCATATCATATGCTTTTATTTATGTTATGAAAAAAACAAATAATTAGTATATATACCATACTACCACACCCGCATACATGATGCATGCACCACTTGAACTATGATCATAATATATACTAATAATTTAATTAATAATAGAAATTAACCAAAATTTAAGCCACAATTTATAAATCTCTGAAAATTCCTCACAACTATATATATTTACATATGCAAACTTAAAATTCAATCATTGACATGAAGGTCCCTGGGTACATAAGTGAAATATCTATGGTGGAAGTTCACTAACCTCTGCATTTGTAGGAAGTCAATTATATGATAGTGATAGTGGAAGTTTTTGTTCTTTTTTTTTTTTCACCAATTTTTTATAATTCATTAATCCGTTTGTATTTTTCTTTCTAAAATTGGATTTGGCCGATTAATTTTAGATATTAGGGAGACAAAGATAAGAGGGGCAGCAAATCAAAAGAAAGGGCGAGAGATTAGGATGTGGGTTGTAGTTCAAAGTATGACATATTCACCCTTTTTCTAACTACAAAAGTAACTTTGGCTTAGTGTAAGTGAAAATGTAAATAGTTTGAATTTTGAAGGACAAATTAGGTAATCCAAAAATTGGAATAAACTTCACTAATATACAACTACCAAAATTGTGTTTGCTTTTGATATAGAATAAATAATTGAAGCTAGCAGTTGTAAAATTTTTGTCAATGAAAGATGAAAGGAAATGAAAAAGATATTAACAAAGTGATATACTTACCCCTCGCATCAATATTCTGCTGCTCTTGTTTCTTGAAGATTTCATGTACGGCACGCTCATTGTCTGCCAAATATAGGCTAAATTTGAGAGAAATGATCCGTTACTGAGTATTATACGATATACGCAATTATTTTGGCACTTGGATTTTTATGCGACAATTTTTATGTTGTTAGTACCAAATTTGTTAAGTACGAGATTGTCTTCTCAAAACGATTGTACACATATAAAAACAGTCGCAATCAATAAATATGTATTTCCGCCGGTAGACTACTATTTTTAACCACGCCCAATTTTCTTTTCCTATTACTTATTTACATTTTCGATATTATATATTAATGAATTATCCAAGTACACATATATATTTACGTTTATTAGTCTAATTAAAAGGACATACGATGTTAGACGAGCAAATAATTTTCGATTGGAATGAATGGCGTTGAAAAATTTATGTTAATGATCTAACATGATATTTTATTTTGTTACATTTAACCTATCCTAATTTATTGAGATTTTTAAGGCTTGATGAGTCTAATTAAATTAAAATTCAAAACATGTCATCTCCTCTATTTAGGTCTACAGCTATGAATATAAACTAAACCTTAAATTAGATTGATAAAAATAAAAACATTTAAAAAGAAATTAAACAAAACACACACACACACACGTATGTGTCCATCTGTGACTCTGTGCTCTTTTTTTTTCTTTTCTCCATTTCACTTGAGAAAAATTGCAAAAATAGGATTAATAGTGCCCCCAGTTGTAAAAAGATGACGACTTTAATAATATTTATAAAAATAGAACTTTGGCATGCAAAAATACCGAAATACTCTAATCTCCTCAACTACCCCACACTCTACCCCATCCCCAAAAAACGTTACTCATTCTTATTCTCTCTCTCATGAAACCCTTTTAGGTATCCCACGTATACCTTACTCTCTCAGTGAACCAATTACTATTTGTCTCACACTCTACTGTCTCTTTCTCTCAGACTAATTGATTTCTAGGGTTGGTGATTTTGTTCGTGATCTGCTCGTGATCAACTCTCTACAAAACCAACTGAATATACAAAGTATTGATTACCATGTTTGACCCTTTTTGTTTTGCTATTTTGATTTTGGAGTTTATTTCATTATTATGATTGGATATTGCTGTGATTCGCAAGAATTTGTGACCTTCTGTTATTGTTCGTGACATTTCGTAATTGTTTGCGAAGATTCTTGAAATTTTAAATTTCGTGACAGTTCGTGATTTTCATGACATTTTGCAATATTTTTTGTTTTTTGTTGTGTTTTTGCAGATGGCGTCAAAAAAATTGATTATACCTGTTGAAGATCACTACCCTGGTAGAGTAACATGGAGAGAAAGTATTGAAAAACTGGTTTCAAAATTTAAAGAGATGGAATTACTTGACAAGCTTAAAGATACCTAATTCAAGCACCTACTTTTTGCTCAATTTTTGTAGTTTTCGAGTACCTTAATTCATAAAAGGCTGCTTAGAAAAACGGGTAGTAATACAAGCAAGATAAGCTTTTTTGTAAACAAAGAGTTGAATTTTGGCATAAAGAATTTTGCCCTGATTACTGGTACAAATTTGGCAAAATCCCTAAAAGGATAGTGGAAGAAGTTAAGGAAGGTCGTGAGAAAATTACATGTTTGGTGACTCAATACCTTCCTACAAAGAAGGTGATGATGCATGAGCTGGAAGCTTACTTTCAATCCTGCAATGATACCGAAGATTGCTGAAAGTTATGATTGATATATTTAGTTTGCCAATACCTAATGGATATGAAGCAAAAAAATAAGTTGATAATGATTTGTTTGAGATGGTGGAAGACGAGAGAATGTTCCTTGATTATCCTTGGGGCAAGTTGTCATTTAAGGCTATCTTAGATGGTATTGATAAGGACATGAAACACTTGCGCAATAACTACTTGGTGAAGAAGGAGAAGCATGATAACAGGTTGAAACAAATTGCAGAGATGATCCCAGAGGAGAAAAAGATGAAGGGGAGGATGATACATACTCCTGAGGTTTCGTATATTGTTTATAGGATTGCTCTTGCTTTTCAGATATGGATCTATGAGGTCATATTGTTCTTTGTTCCTAGACTAGTGAATAAGGTGAAGCAAGAAGGCTCTGCTGCTGAAATTGTGCCAAGAATTTCAATATACGAAGGTAGCAAGAAGAACCCAACAGTTGATATTGCCAATGCATTAAGCTAGAAAAAAGTAAGTATGATCTTCAATTAAATTTTTTCCTTTATTTTGAGACAGTTCGTGACCATTTTGTGACAATTTCTCGATAATTTTGCAATAGTTTGGCGATAGTTTTGAGACAATTTTGCGCCAGTTTCGTGATATTTCATCACATTCATGACATATATTTTGTTATCTGACCCATTTTTGGACTATTTTCTGCAGCTTTGCATGCTTCCTAAGATGAAAACATCTGTGAAGGAGAAGAAATTATGTAAGTCTATAAATTTGGATAATTTGAAAGGGATTGTTTTTGAAGAGGAAGGGGAAGAGGAAGGTGATGAGAAATAGGATCCTAAGAAAATCCCTGCCATTGACACTGCCACTGCCACTGCCACTGCCACTGCCACTACCTGAGTCCTTACTATTGCCACTGCCAATGCCGAAGATGAGGAAGGAGCTACTACGCATAACTCATCATTTGATAGTAAACTGGATAGACTATAAAAGGATATTTATGCAATGAAAGTTGATAAGCAGAATATCAAAGTAAGAATGAGGGTATACCAGCAATAAATAATGGCAAAAATTAATGAAAACCAAGATGAATTATTGATAAAGTTGGCTGAATTTCAATCTATTTTGCTAAATAAATTTGGCAGTAAGAAGAGGGTGAGGAGTGACAGACTATTTCTCAACAGTTTTGACAGTAAGGAGGAAGAGAGAGAGAGAGAGAACAGAGGAATCCCAATGAACATATTGTGGAAGAGAAAAAGAAAGGCCATATTGCAGAAGAGAAAAAGGAAGGAATAGAAGCTGAAGATAAAGAGAGAGTACCCTAGTAAGGAGGAAGTGAAAAAAGGAAGGCGGCACAGAAGCTGAAGCGGAAATTGGAAATGTTTGAATTGTATGATTAGGATGAATTGATTTTAGTAGAATAGAAGATGAAGACCTTGAACATGTTGATAAAAATATTGATGTGGTTGACGCGGTTCCTGTGTCTGTTGTTACTCCAGCTGAAACAGCTTTGGTCGTATTTACACAAACAAAGGGATCTGAGTCCATTCATGAACTCACTCTCGCTAAGGTTGATTCAAATAAATTCAAAAGACCGAGGTTGAAGAAAGAGCCTACGAAAGCTGCAAAATATACAAAAATCCGTCAATAAAGACCTTTAAAGTGGTTGATCCAATCAAAGTCAATTCTCACTAGAAGTTTGATAGTAATTTTGTTTAAAAAACTGTCTTTCTAAATTAATGATTACAAGAAAAATCCAGTAAGGGTGAAAAAGATAACTATTCATACTTGTTATGCTGATACATAATTTTTTAAGATACTAATGGCCCTAGAAAAATGGCTTAAGAATGAGGCAATCCTACTGTCTTTACGTATATATTGTCCAGTTATTTTTTCGTGACATTTCGCGATAGTTTGACGACAATTTCGTGACAGTTTTGCAACTCTTTTGTGACTGTACTATTTTGCGAATGTTTGTTTGTTTGAAATCCAATTTTGACATTATTTTTTTAATTTGTGTAGCATAAAGATTCTTACCTTTATAATTTGAAGCAGAGAGTATGATATTATCCTAAGACATATGAAACAAATTTTACAATTGTTGACTGTGCAATGCCTATCTTGTTTTTGACTCAGTATACAGATTTTTATGTGGGTTAGACTGCTTTCTAATTTGATGAAACCTTTCGAGACTATAATTGGGGGTCTGATGCCAAGTTCATGAGAGCGTGAAAAAAGGTTAATCACATTTATTATCTTCTAAACCTTGGTAATTTCCATTGAAACTTGTGTGCCATATACTTATGAACATAGAAAATTGAGGTTTATGACAATGATCAGTCCATAATTAGTGTCCACAATCTTAAGGATTATAGGGCACCAATATGTGAAATGGTGCCCTATATGCTAGACAAAGCAATGGTTGATATTGACAAGGCGAGATATCCACATCTCCTTGATCTTAAACCCTTCGATTTCGAAAGAGTCCCATACACTATTTATCCAATGAGTAGAGGAAGTGGTGACTGTGGCGTGTATGTGATAATGTACCTAGAGTACATACTAGCCAAATTAGACCTTAAGGATGTGGTTGATAAACACATGATAGACTGGAGGAGAAAATGGGTTGTTCACTTGTTCCACAATCTCACTACACCATAGATTGATTGAGTATAAAAATGACATTTTAAATTATGTATGTGCTGTAAAATGTATATGTCTATGCTATAAAAATGACATTTTATTTAAGTTATGTTTATGCTGTAAAATGTATATGATTGCCTAGTTTGCAAATTTACACCACTCTTCATCATATTAAATAAGCACTTGATGGATATATGAAACAATGAAAGGAATAAACAAAATTTGGATTTTGTCACAAAATATCGCGAAATGTTACGAAATCACTCGAACGGTTGCAAATTTTGTCGAAGTCACAAAATTGCGAACCGTCATGAAATGTCTCGAATCAATTCACTAGTAGACGTGAATGAATTAAATGACGAATATTAACAAAAAATCATCTTATTATTAATCAGAAACCGTCTTATTAATAGTAGAAAGTCTCTAAATGATAAATATGAATAATATTCATCATAAAATTATTATTTAAAATTGTTAATGTACTTATCCATATATTTTATTAATGATTGAAATGTGAAGTGTTGGCGGTAAAAGAAAGGAGTAGTCTAAGAGAGAGGAGGGAGAGAGAAGAAGATAGAGAGGAAGAGAGATGGAGAATTTGAGAGTATAAGGGTAATTTGATCCAAAAAATAAAAGAAATTATATTTTTGTAAATATTATTAAAGTTATTCTAATTTTGCAATAAAAGGTACTATTGGTTCTATATTTGTAATTTTCCCATTACTCGTATATATATGTCTGTGTATGCATAGAACCTAAACAAACCGCAAATGCATGTAGTCCTTGTATCCGAAGTAAAAGACGGTCAAAGTATCCAGTTTGACTCGCAAACCCAAAGACTTGTCACGTTGCGCCTTAAAAGGAAGCCCTAGTAGGGTCATAGTACTCCTGGCTACTGTGGGTACTTTTATTTTTATATATTTATTATTTTTTGCATTTGTGTGGTGTGAGTTTGGGTATGTTGTTCAGGCATGCGTTTGTCGATTATTAAATCAATTTCAACAAGAGTATTTTTTAAAAAAAAATAATAATAATAATAATTTTCTTATGTGTGCAATGGCAAAGTGTGGCAAAGTGAATATTTGATTGTGATTAATTTTTAGATATATTGTATTAATGACTTAAGTTAAAATTCTCTTATCAAATTGCGAAAAAGAAATCGGATAAATTTTTTTTTTTTGTTAGATGTAGCAATGCTATTTGAAAAAATCTTTACCCGAGATTTATGCAATAAATATAGTTCCACTTACCAAACTTTTAGAGATTTGTCATCAGTAAATTAAGCTAACATTCATATTACACTCTCATCAAAATAAATCACTAAAAATCATCTATTGCACAATTGATTTTGGATGGATATATAGAACCAATGCCTCTACAATTACCATTTAATTCTTTCACTCTGCCATTGACGGATTATTAATTAGATTCGACGCCTATTTAAATTGTGACCATCGAAATAATATGACAAATTCCAATTAAATGACAACGAAATTCTACTAGTCCAGTTTGTGGTTCTACCATTTTTCTTTTAGTGTCAAACTAGCTAATGATTTTTCTTTTAGTGTCAATATTAGCTCATATCAAATTCTATTATTGAGGAATTAGGTGCTTACGTGTCATAAGGGAACAAGAACCGCAAGAAGAATGTTCCTCGGGAATTGTATTTGAAATTGAAATTGTAAAAGAATATACTGCTCCATACCTCGACCTGGTTTTGTAGGAATTTGATATAGCCAATAGCCTCCATCAATACCGATGCTGTGTCTGTCTGAAATATTCCCATGCCGATATGCAAAAATGGAGGCATTATTATTTCATTTTTAAAATAGTTTAGACAAAATATTTTCAATTCTTAGGGTTCATATTTGTTTCTTAATTCATGTATTCTTAACGGTTTGTACTTAAATAGCATTTGCTATAAATAATTTCTTGGTTATTGGAAATTGAAGATGCACAGAGTTTTTAAACAAAGCCGTTAATTTTTTTTTTCAGACTACCGTAAAAGCTAGATATGTTCAGTTTTAGACTTTTAAATTTTTAGTTCAAAATATCAACAAATAGCTTAATTGACCAGCGGACTTTTAAGAAATAAACATGATATTTTGAGTTAAAAAATTTTAACCAAACAAGACCTAATATATATACGCCTTTTGTCCACAACATATGTCTGTATGGAAAGGGCTACAAAATTAAATTGAATTTCAGCTATACAATTAGGAGAAAAATTTATTCGCTAGGAATCTATCAAAATAATAAATGTTTTCACTAAAAAACCATGTTTCCACTGAAAGAATATTATTTCATCGGCAATTCTTCATCAATAAAAAGAAACTCAGCAGTGTACACATTACACGAAAAGAGGGTTTGTGGGTAAGTATAAGCAAGTTTCTATTATGAGAAATACTACACCAATCCAAAATGTTTACCCGATTCTCTTACTTGTTGACTTGGTAACGAGAATCTTTGAATTTAATTGGCTTTTAGTTATATTACATTAATGACTTGAATTAAGATTTTCTTTGCACGATAGAAGGTAGGGAAATCAAGTAAAAATTTTGAGTATATGTAGCATTGCTCTTCTATTATAGCTCAGGAATATAAACGATTGTGTTGTAATTTCACACACAACTTTAATGTTGGTTTAAATTTAATTTGTATACAATCACTTATTTATCAATAATGACCAAAATACTAAATTAAAATTTGAAAATATGGAATCCAAAAAGGGTATACCTTGCCAAAAGGAGCCACCAATTGCTGGAGAGCTGCAACTCTATCTCCTAGCTTCTCTTTCCTAACCTGATACAGTGACCAATTACACAATATATCAAATGATTATTTATAGAAGTCATTAACTTAATGAGAATTTGGAGATGTAATTCTATCTCCTAACTTCTCTAACTTCCTTTTTTAAGTTTATTAATCGTAATGTACCACTGTGTGTGAAATGAGGAATGCTACACATACTCAAAATTTTTACCCAATTTTTTTACTCGCTGATGTGGCAAGAAAATTTTAAATCAAGCCATTAGTGCAATATCTTAATTCCTTTACCCAAACACATTCATACATTCTCCTTGCCATGTCAGTGGATGATGGAATCGGTTAAAAGTTTTGGATAGATATATTATTTCTCATGTTAAATTTCATGTTTATGTGAAAGAGACTCGGTACTACTGAAGTAAAAGTGTAGGAAGTTTGCTTGTAAATATCTTAAAACAAAATTGCTTTTCAACACTAGATTTCAGAAAACTCTCATTACTCTTGATGATTTTACTACAAGAGATGAGTTCTTAACAAAAAATGGATCTTTTACTTATAAAATTATGATGCACCCCGAAAAGAAAAAAAACATCTGCCTAGTACGAGTGCATAAATTAAGTACAAATGTCACATTCAGAGACTGCTTTATTACAAAATGTAAATGCGTAAACAAACTTATAAGAAATAAATATTTCTGCATATTATTTACCTTAAAGGGCGGGCAAGAAGGGCGTGACTCTGACCGTGATTTTTTTGGGGGTACCTTTGGCTCCAAAGAGGTGCTCATTCTCTTTGCTTCTGTAACTCCACTACTAAAAGATGGCATCTTCAAAAATAAAAATAAAAAGTAGTATACTTCAGTAATAATTAATTTCAAAGTTTTTTCTTACAATGGTCCATACAAAGTACCAAGGCTGAAAATTTCTGAAAATTACAATGTGTATAAAGCTGAGAATAACCTCATTTTACTTGAAAAGTGAGAGCTTTCTTATTCTCTTTTTTCTTTTTCTTCCTCCATTGTTTTAGTGGGATCATGTCTTTACGTATTTCTCCAAGTAAAGGAAGTTGGAGACAAGAATATATCATTAATCAGGTTTATTTTTATTTTTTTTTACTTCTTTCACCTAATCAACTTATAATTCCTTTACATTTTCTTGGTTAACTATTGAAAAATTGGTTTTTATTTACTATATGCAAAATTCAAACTTAATATGCAAAATTCAAGAAAATTACAATACAAGAATACTCTCCTAAATTCTATGAATCTGGAAGTATTGGGAATTGTCATCTATCCAACAAGGGTAAAATGGGTTTGCTCCATGGTTTAGCCAGTCATGCGATTAAAGTCAGCATTGGGGTAACTCTAACTGCCGGAAACTATTTTTACAAAAAATTCTTTATAGACCAAATTTTGTACTTTAATACTAAAACTGAAAATATTTAGCCATTAAGAATTAAACGAAGAAAACATAAAACAATAAGCGAGGCGATGCTCATAGTCAAAATGTCATCGCAACTCTTTTATGTTGTGATTCTTTGTAAGTAACAGTCGTAAAAGTATTGTAAATTCATTGATGCAATTTTAAGTTTATTTGGAGTCGAAACATGCATTTTATATTTTTTTGCAGTTACACCGGTACATTTTATAAATAACTAGAAATATATAGAGAATTAGTTAAGGGTGAAATAAAAAGTATCAAAATATTCAAACCAAGCTAATACAAAATGGATAATAACATGAGGAAACAATTACTCAGAAGGACCAAGAATACTCACTTTATTAAGGCTATTCGAAGGTCTGTGAATCGGTTGTTGGATATGATCAAGGCCATAATTAGAGAAACTCTCTTTGTAAAAACTATTGTTGTCAACAAATCTCCCAGAATTAAATAGATCCAAAGCCTGCATATTCATGTCCAACGTATTCGAACTCATCGAGTTAGACGATTGGTTGAAATTTGAAACGTTTATAGTTGGCAAAATCTGGCTAAAATTTCCTCTATTAGATGTAATTTCATTTCCAAAATAAGAATATTCTCCGGCTACTGGGAAATGAACTCCATTTATGTGACAACCAGAGGAGAAATTTCTAAGTTGACCCCCTTGCTCATTCTTTATCAAGGGGTGTAAGTGTAACTCTTCTATGTTTGATGGGGAGCTTTGTAGCATTTCGGTGAACTTCTGGTAGGAATCTGAAAATTCGCCTTTTATTCTTGCAAGGTGCAAGTCATGGCCAGATTGATTGGTAAAGCTTCCTGTGATATTACTATTTTGCCACTGAAAACCCAAGTCTTGGCTAATGAGGGAGGGGTTTGCAAGAGGGACAAGAAAGTCATTTGGCTCCTCTGTATCCCTTGGATTTATAATACTTGGATTTCTGCAAAATCAATCCAGGAAGCAAATTTTAACCCTTAGTAGAAAAATTTTAGAAGTAAGAAAATTAGGAATTTACACAACATAGGTGATTAAGTTAAGTGACCATATACAACTTTAAAAATAATAATAATGAAATGTCCTTCTAATTGAATTGAACTGTCAAGAAAATTGGAAAGAAACATACCTAGTAAAATGAATAAAATCCTAGTTTTAGCAAATTATTTTATTGGCAAGAAATTTTAGAACTTTGATACTGTTTTCTCTGAAAAAGAATATGTAAAATCAATAACAAAAACAGATTGGTAAAATCCTTTTAAATAGTATAACCATCAATGGGTTTGAAAAAATCAATAATACTTTGTAAAATAAATAAAATCCAACTGTCATTGTTTGTTGATTTAAGTTTAACAAGAAATTTTTGATCTTTGATACTTGTTTTAGTAAACTACCATAAGTAAAGAACCTAAACCACAGAGAAATTAGTAAACGTCTTCTTAAATGACTCAACCAACAAGAAAATTAGAAAAATAAATAATTACTAATAAAGGAAACCCTAGTTTTCATAGAACCATTTTTTTTCTTTTGCAAGAAGTTTTAGAACTATGATACCGATTCTGACAAATAAGCATATGTAGAATGAAAATGAAAAAAATTAGTAAAAGTACTTTAAATGAATCAACCATTGATAGAATTGAAAAAATGCATAATACTTGGTAAAATAACTACATTCTACTTTCATTAGAAAACAATTTTTATTTTCAATAATAGATTATTGGACTATTATGCTAAATTTTGGGTAACAACATATGTTAAATCCATAAACCATAGAAAAATGGGTAAATTCTCCCTTAAATTATTCAACCAGGAAGAAATTAAAACTGGGGAAATAAATAGCACCTATATTAAAAAAGAAACAAGTTTTTATGTTTTCAAAAAAAAAAAAAAGGGAAAATAAGTAGTAGCTATATTAATATTTATCGTATTAAGATTTTCTATTTTAAAAAAAAAAAAAATTATGACATGCTTTATTTTATTTTTTTATCATTTGATTTATGATTTCTTATTTTGTGGTATTCATACTGTAATAATGTTTTTAAGGAAAAATTAATGTCTAACATGATATTTTTTATTTTGATGCGGATCTTATTACGATAATATTTCTAAGAAGTTAATATTAATAATGATAATATTTTGAAAATTGATGGTGATCTACTTGTACACACGTATGGAATGAAATTATTTTATTGATCGAAACCTAAAAAATCAAAATAAGACAACTTATATAAGTAAATAATAAGAAACCTGAAAATCAAATCCTTTGTTTTTTCTTCAAAGGACTAAATCACAACAGAACTGACAAATTACAATTTAACCAAATTTAAAATCAAAATATTAGAAAACTAAAAAAAAAAAATTATAAAAAAACTAAAAAGAAAATTAAGTTATGGAGAAATATTATAATCCGTTTATCCTATTATTTGTATTTTTTTTCCTATTGTTCATGTTTATTCCGTATATATAAATTGAAAAATAAAACTCTTTAACAAAATTTTACAATCAAATTATAAAAATATCAAAATTTGAAAACATGACACAACTTATAAAACGAAATCATAAGAAAAGTAAAAAAATCAAATCTTGTTATTTATGCTAAATCATAACAAACCTAAAAATCAAAATTTAGTAAAATTTATAACCAAAATATTCAAAAACTCAAAAATCAAAATATAGGAAAACTAAAAAAGTTAAATTATGGATTAAGAATCCAATTTTCCATCATATTGTCAGTAATTTTTTTTAGCAAATCTGTCCATATTGTATGTATTTTTTTTCCACAGAATGGTTAAATGTATGTATAAACTGTAATAGAAAACTCTCTCCAACAATATTTCATAATTACTATTTACATTTACACTTAATTAAAGAAAATTAATGGAGATTCATACATAAAAAAAAGTTATGAAAAAAAAACTCAATTATTAGATTTACTTTTGTGTTTTTCTTTTTTGTTTGGGCAAATTTTTATTTGTTGTCCCTTAGGCAAATATAAGAGGGGGTGAATTGTGTAAAAGTATAACTTGAAATTTTTTTTTGATAAAATAACCTTTTAAAAACTTTAAGCAAAAATATTAATAAAATAAATAACTAAAATGTAAAGAGTTAAAATGGAAAGAAATGTAAACAGAATTTTATAGTGGTTCGGCTAAAAATCATTTGATCC
>MKEJ01024202.1:0-20608 GCA_001753735.1 Embelia ribes | reverse complement strand
CTACTCCCCGCCCCCGACCCGATCTCCAAATTTTTTTTGAAAAAAATCCTCGTCCCCGAAAAAATCTCCGAATCCCCGCCCCGTTCGGTGCGGGGTACGGTTCGGGTTCGGGTTCGGTCGGGGAGGCGGAAATGCCCATCCCTAATCACTTGGCTCTTAAGTTCCAACAATTTGCAAGTAGCACTCATCGAATTGAAAATTGCAACCGTTGAATAGAGATCCATTCATTTCTATAAATACCCAAGAGTTCTAACACTTGAAACATTTACATTTATACCAAAAATTCTGGAAAAAAAAAATATACTTGTACACACCACATAATTTTTCATAACATTTTAGAGAGTCGTAGAGAGTATAGTGTTGCGAAAGGATCGATTGGAGTTCGGAGTATAGCTTCCATCTAAACTTGTGAGAAGGTCGTTATATCTTGGGAATCCGTTATCCACAACGGTCTGAAGCCGAAAGAGAGGCCGGACAATAAGGATTTAAGGGGACAGTGTGGTACACTGGTTTTGTCTTGGATTACATCCGAAATCGTTGCGTTTGTGATTCTACTACAACGTTCTCTACGAATTAGATCGTTGCGAAGATGGAAAACTTGACAAGTAGGTTCTATTTTTCTGTGTAATTTATTTATGTTATTATTAATTTCCAGTTTAATGAAACTATATAACCAACAATATCCGTTCTTGATTTACACTGAAGCTATATTTGGTGTAAGGATTACTCGGAGGAAAATATGATGGAAAATTAAACATTACTCTTCTATCCATATTTTTTTTTTAAAAGATATTATTTTCTGTTATATTTTCATGCTAGAAATTTTTGCACGAAACGTATCATAGTCTAATACACATAAAACAAAAGTAATGAGCTCACTTTGACATAAAATATTCATTCCACAATTAAATTTATATGGTGGCCACCCATCAAACTTCCTTAAGTGTAGCCAAAAGGTTAAAACGGAAAAAGTAAAAAATATATAAATAAAATAAAAACAACATTGCCGTTGGAAAATTGTAAGTATACAAATTGTGTGCCACCACGGAACCCTAAGTGAAATGAATCATTTATTTTTTTCAAGATATATTTATTATCGTTGGTATGTCATCGTTAGGCCATCGGTAAGTCGTTGGTATGTCGTCGGTAACTTGATGAATTTTTAAAAGAAAATAATTGAGTTGTTTACCTACGGAATTTGTCGTCGGTAAAGTAAACCATCAATAATATGAAGGTACGGCCTCGTCAATAAACCCGCGAACATTTCCTGCCATTAAATCCTGACAACGTTAGTGGTTGGTAAAAAAAACCGTCCGTAGGTGAACGCTTTAGCCGTTGGTAATTGGAGAATATTTTCGTTTCGTTACAATGCCGTTGGTATTCACCTTATGGTATGATCGTCGGATATATTTCCGTCAGTAAATTGCGATTTTCTTATAGTGAAATATTAACTATTTTCACTGGTAAAGTGTGGTTAAGGTTAAACTGTACAGCCTTAAAACTTTTCACAACACAAATGCTAAGAAAATGTCAGTTTTTATGGATTTGAGAAAGTGATGAATATGTGTAACAGTTTACTCGATTTCTCTTGATAATTTAAACCACCATTAGTTACTGTTATAGAGGGGAGGGAGTTGTGACCACCACCAAGCAGCCACTAACTCTCCATAACCACTTTTTGGTTAGGAGCAAATTCAAATAAAACGGATTCGGATCTTAGGGGCATTTGTGTATTAGTACCCGTCGTATATGAGATTACCAAGTCACTAGAAGAACACGCAAAAGCTGCCAGGCATGGGTCTGGTCGATAGCGCATACCATCTAAGATGCACAACGATTTTCCTACTTTGTTGAATTAGACATTAGATCTTTTATTGTAATCTATAAAATGCCATCTCCGATCAAGGTGGTCTCACAATCTTCCGGGGCTGTTAGTATTTACTTTTGGGATATTTTAACACACTAATAGCATGCATTTAGCAAAAATATATAGGGCACAAAAGAGGGCGAAGAAAAAATTATAGATTTATATTTCTATACAATGACATTGTCTCTCCCTATAGTATTGATGTACACTACAATAGCAATGTCATTTTCTTGCTAATTCAGATTATCGACTTGTAAAGAATTTGACTTTACGTGAGTAAAAAACAATAAATACGGCTTATATTCTTTTTCTAAAAACTTAGGATTAAGAGTAGGAGTATTCATAATTAAATTAAATGAGCATGTTCAAAAAAATAAACGCTACTCATATTCTTTTTATTGATAACTAAATGGTGCATATTGGGCTTGTGTAGTTGGCAGCATGGTATATATTTTTGTACTTTTTGCTTAAAAATACAAATATATATTTGGTACAATTAGAAAAAATATAGTTTTGAGGCTAAAAGTATCATTTTCCATAGATAAAAATCTTGATATTTTTTCAAACAAAGGCACTGTAATTTTTTTTACAGCTTACACTATTACCAACTATTTTCCATTACTCTCAATACAAAGTACAATTTTTCCAATTTCTTCCATATACACTTGTATAAATACTTAGTACTATTAATAAAAAAACATATTATTTTATCTCCAACGAAAAAAATATATTTCTATACTTTTGGCATATGATCAAACTAGCCCATTTAGTGTAATGCACTCGATTAATTAATGGAGGCATAATAGCTGCAGCTCAAGGCGAGTTGTAGTATGCTACTACTCATTTTTGAGCCGTATGATCATATATATAATGGTCAAGATTTAAGAAATTCATAACTTAGAAAATAATAATTAATTAAAATCTGGCCATTAATTCTTATCACCCGGCTGAAAAATAAGCCGTAATATGCAAGAGGTCACCTTAAAATGTAGCAATCTTTTTTTTTTTTTTTATTGGGAAATTAAAAAAAAAAATGTAGCTATTCGTGCCACCTTAAATAACACTAGATAACAATTTATTTTGGCGGTTCAGTAAGATTATTTACCTTCCAACAAGTTTAAAATAACAATTTATTAGGCAGAGTGAGAGTAGAGAGGGGTCAAACCCGAGCTCTGAGAAAATGTCTATGATTCATATGATACCAAAAACGGCATCAACCCCACTTTCACTCCCTCTCTCTAACTACCGCTTCACTCCTCCATTAACCTTAGAACTCGCATCAGGAAACACCCGGAGGAAGCGGAGCTGCACCGTTCGATTGTCGGATGATCGGACGACGGCCGTTGTTTCAGACCCGTCGACGACAGCCAGGTCATCACCTGCCGTTGATTCCGCTTCGGGAGTCGTCAGGGGGTTCTACGCGGGGATCAACGGTCGGGATCTCTCGTCCGTGGAGGACCTCATCGCGGAGACGTGTGTGTACGAGGACCTTATCTTTTCTCGACCATTCGTTGGTCGCAAGGTGGTTAATTGTACTAATGCTCCCTATAGTTTGAAATCATAATTCGATTTGGTCCCTATAGCTTCAAGAAACAGAAGTAATGCCCTAATTTTGGAAAAGTGACAGAATCAGTCTCCATTTTGGATGAGAAGTCATCTATATTATATAATGATGCAAATTAATTATTTTAGGACCAGTGGATGTTGCATAGAGCCAACTTTTGTACAAGAAATTTTTTTCTTGTAATATAAGAAGAATAAATCATTGCTATACATTTTTAATATGAACCATTGGTTAAATTTCTTTGAAAATTAAAACAGTGAAAACCATAGTTTGTAGTCTAATACCATATTCTTGTATTTAAGCATTTATGATCACGTTGTTGTCGTTTTCTCCTTTAAATGCATTAGAAAGTTTAGCATGTAAGGTAACTATAGTAACGCTCGTTGTAATTTGAAACTATATTGACACCCCCACCTGTCATTATATTGGGTACTCTATACTAAGTTTTAGGGTTAAACAAGGGCCTTGCTACTGTGATCCCCTTGAACTAGGAGACCACTAAATCGTTTCCACAACTATTTTTAAGTTTAGAAAATCAGGCATTCCCTAAATTCCAGTCTCTACTATGGATTTTGAGGTAAGATTAGAAGTTAGCGAATGAGATATTACAGACACCGTGTCTTGCACACGAATAGGCAGCAATTAATCAGTTTATTACTACATATGCAACGATGTAGTCTCTACACTGAATAATCATACAGCTACCTAGCCATAAGAGAATGAAGTTATTTGCATAGAGAATTTGTACTTTGAAAGTAAGTCCATATATATTATGTTATTAGTTGAGTTAATTTGTAAGTCGAAGGGCACATATTGAGTGGTCATGATAACTATGGTTTTTTGGAAATTAGGTTTCTGTGGGAGAAATAGAGATAAAAGCTTTTGGCATTTTTCCAAAATAAATAGCAAGAGGAAAAGAAAACATAAATATTACAAACTTGGCAAGAAGGCTTCCAGGTAATGGATATAGAAAAGGAAACCTTTTTTGTATAATTCCAACACAAATAGCAAGAGAAAAAGAAGAAATATTACGAGTTTGGCAGCAGGACTTTTGAGTAATAGATTTTAAAAGCAAAAGGATGCCATTGCCGGGGATCAAACCCGGGTCATCCGAGTGACAGGCAGATCTACTTACCACTATACTATGATTTTAATGTTAGAGACATATCTAGAATACATACTTTATCAATACCCAAAACTGGATGGATTCTGAACGTCTTTGCTGATCCATTTCTAGATGCCATTTAAGGTCTTTTCTTTCCTTCTTATTGAGGATGTTGACTTTTGCTACTTAGAGTAACACTTGAGAAAACCAATGGCCAAGCTTGATTTGAAATCTAGCCTTGATCCAAAATTTTAATGAAGAAAGTTATCCAATGATGAATGTACCAACATCGAGTCGTACAACTATCTTGCCCTGTGAGTTGCAATTTTATTTGTTTCTTTGCTCGGCATGCCTGATTAAAGACTGAGTAAAAGGTGACCATTTTCGGAGTTGATACGGATTGTTTCTCAAGACCAGATGAGATAGCATAAGCATGGAATTGTTTATTGAGCAAAAGTACTCTTAGGTTGGAGCAAGATAACAAAAGATAAAACATGGAGAGCAAAATAATGCCATGAAACGAGAAGAATAAGAAAGGCGTTAGATTTGGGTGAAGGTTTTACAGGCCTGAAACAGATAAAAAGCCTTTAAGAGATATGAATAGAGAGTCAACCACAAAATCATCATGGAGAGTTTCTACTTACGGCTATGGGTGATTGTCTGAGTGTGGTGATATCTCGTTTTACTTTTCAGATAGAATTATACTTAGTTTTCATTTCTTAGGTATTAGTTTTTGTACGTGGGAAGCAGAAAGAATTTTAATGAAAAATTTTGTATGCATTTCAGATAATATTACTATTCCAGTCTCTACTTTAGATTTTGAAGTAAGATTAGAAGTTGGGAAATGAGATATTACGGACACTCTGTCTTTCAGACGAATAGGCAATAGTTATTAGTTTATTACTAGATAGGTAATGATGAGTCACTACACTGAATAATCATTCAGATTTCTAGCCATAACCAAATGAAGTTATTTGAGAATTCGTATTTGGAAAGTAAGTCCATATATAGTATGCTATAATTGAGTTAATTTGTGAGTAGAAGGGCGACGCATTGAGTGGTCGTCGTAACTGTGGCTTGTTGGAAATTAAGTTTTGTGGGAGAGTTGGATTCAAAACCTTTAGTATATTTCCAAAATAAATAGCAAGAGAAAAATAAACATAAATATTACAAAATTGGCAAGAGGCCCTTTGTTAATTTGGCAACAAGGCTTTTGAGGGGTTCATCCGCGTGACAGATGGATATACTTACCACTATACTACAACGACTTTGTTGTTTGGCACTTGTCTAGAGTATATACTCTATCAATACCCAAAAATAGATGGACGGACCACATTTTTTTTAGCACCATCAGCCTTCTAAACTATTTATTGATCCATTTAATGTCTTTTTTTTTTCATTTTACATAGTATGTTTGCTTCTGCCAGTTAGAGAAACACTTATTGAGAAAATCTTTGGCCAGGCTTGTATTGAAATCTAGCCTTAGAACAAAATCTTAATTAGAAAAGTTATTCAATAATGAATATACCAACATCCAGTCGTACAACTATCTTGCCCTATGAGCTGCTTTTCTATTTGTTTCCTTGCTTGGCATGCCTGATTAAATACTGAGTGAAAAATAAACAGTTTTTGAGCTAATACGGGATGTTCCTCTAAACCAGATGAGATAGCATAAGCATATGGAGTTGTTTACTGGGCAAAAGTGCTCTTAGGTTGGAACAGTATAATAAAAAGAGAATATATGGAGAGAAAAAAAATATCACAAGATGGAGAAGAATTAGAAAGGCATTCACATGAAGCAGGTTTTCTTTGCCTGAAAACCCTTTAAGAGATGCAAATAGAGAGTTAACCATAAAAAAACCATTGTGAAGAGTTTTTATATATGGCTGTAGGTAATTGGGTGAGTGTGGCAAATGGTGATCACTTGCTTTTCACTTCAGATAGTTAATATCTAGTTTCCATTTCTTAGGTATTAATTTTTGTTGAAGGAAAGCAGAAAGACCAACATGGAATTAACGAAATTAAAAATATGGTGTACTCTATTGGTTATGTGTTGTGGAAAATAAAGTGGCTTTTGGACATAGTCCATATAATTGTAAGCACATTAACAAAGATATACATAAGAAGAAACAGCTAAGTTGGTTCTTTTAAAAGATCAACTATATTATATGAAAGTGAATGTTCCACAACTAAAAAACAAGATAAATGCAAAATGAATGTAAAAAGTCGCTTATGTTGAGATGGATATGTGGGAAGTATTGGAAAGATAAGATAAAAATGAAGATTTTTGTGCAAGATTAGGGGTGACTCTAATTGAGTATAAGATGGTTTTGACATGTGATCTAGAGACCTATGAGTGCAACACTCAGAGACAACGAAATATTAATGTAAGAAAGGAAATAAAGTAGGGCTAGACCTCTTTAAACGTGGATGCGAGTGATACAAAAAGATAACAAAAATAGATGAGCAAATTACCTTAGATAGTGACAAGGTGTAAGAAAATTCACTTAATATCTTATTTTTATTCCATTTAGCGCACTCCAAATTCTTGGGATTAAGTTTGTTGTGGCGACAAGGCTTTTGGGGTAATAAATCTTAAAAAGAAAACTTTTTTGTATATTTCCAGAACAAATAGCAATATAAAAAAAGAAACAGATATATTACAAGTTTGGCAACAAGGTTCTTGGGTTACTCTGCTAAAAGCAAAAGGTGCCGTTGCCGGGGATCGAACCCGGGTCATCTGCGTGATAGATGGATATACTTACGACTATACTACAACAACTTTGATGCTAGACATATATCTAACTATATACACTATCAAAATTTAAACTTAGATGGATCTAGCACCACGTTTTAAATTTTCGAGCACCACTAATCATATGAACTGCTTCATACAACCATTTAAGGTGCCATGGAGGTTAGTTTCTTTCATCTACTGTGGATCTAGTCTTTCGCTAGTCCTAGTGACACGTATTGAGAAGACCTTTGGTGAGGCTTTATTTGAAATCTAGCCTCAATACAAGATCTTGTGAAGAAAGTTATTAAGGATACGCCAATGATGAATGTACTGACACTGAGTTGCCTTTTTATTGTTTCCTTGCTTGACAATGCCAGATTAAATGCTATCCCAGTGTGCTTTTGAGAAAAAAAGGGTCAACCCCGTGATTTGAGTGTTACAAATTCATATTTTGTGTATAGATAAATGTTGAACTACGTACCATTCTTGTTCAATTGACTAATTCTATCTTAACTTAGCTTTTTTTTACCTTTTGTAGAAATTTCTTTGCAATCTTTTTCCTTATATTCTTGCAACTCCGTGGTTATTTAGTCCAGATACTCAATACTGGCTTTTATTTTTTGGGGCTAAATGAATTGATAGGTATTTGAGTAGTTCCGCCGGGTAGAATTCTAAATTCTCTTCGAAATCCGGGAAACATGAGATGTGAAATTAATGGACATCCTTTTGAAGGTAGTTCACTTTTGTTTTCATTGCCAAAAAAGAAATATACATAACTTAGAAAACAAGCACTGGGTATGGTAAAAATACTTGCAAATTACAACTTGATTTCTATCTAGGCTCTCTATTTTATATTGGCACCCCATGAGAGGAACTGGCTTGTTATTGTGCACTTTTCCCCCATGGAGTAGCTATTTTATATTTTCCCTTCATAAGATTAACTCTTATGCTCCATCTTTTGCAGGCAATCTTCGAATTTTTCCAGAAATTCATTGATTCAATCAGCACAGACCTGCAATTTGTCATTGATGACATATCTGGTGAGGATACCTCGGCTGTTGGGGTGACGTGGCACTTGGGTATGACGCATTAATTTTGATGTTTCTCTTCTGTTTCTTATCTTCAAGAAATTATTTGTTCAAATGTTCAAAGTGACAACTTGATTGATGACAGAATGGAAAGGAAAGCCTTTTCCTTTTAGTAAAGGATGCAGCTTTTACCGGCTAGATGTGGTGAATGGCAAGAGACAAATCATGTAAGTTCGAAAAGAACTCTTCATAAAGTCATACATATAAAGGGCCATACTCGAGCATTGGAGTTTGTGAGACTTCAATAACATATGGCCATCGTTTATGGGAGTAGTCTTTATAATTATGTTTTTGGTGTATTTACTTGGTCATAGCAATTTTGATGTATATTTTCATTTTTATTTTCACTCTTTATATTTATTGAGACATTAGATCTCCCAAAAGCATGTGTTCACATGTCTTGTCTTATTAGGTACAGAAACATTTTGGAGTCTATAAACTTAGAGTGCTTTCAAGTTTAAAAGAATTTCCCTGAATCCTACTAGAATAGATTTCCAAGTATGTCTCTTGATGATTCAACTTCGGTACCTTTATAGGGCCTTATTGGTTGGTTGATGAGAAGGGGCAAAGTTTGGAACAAATATTTGTGAAAGAAAAACGAACAGAGAGTTTTTTTTCTGGCACCTGCAGCTTTTACATAGACAAATAAGCACCACTCTTTCATTCTTGTTCGTTTTCCTCTTCATTTGACTATTTGCTCCAAGCGTATTGTGAAGTTGTTTGGTTGGTAGATATACACCAAGGCTTGGTTTGTTACAAAGAAAGTGGAATAATCCAAGGAACCTACTAGTGTCTACAAGTACTATTAATCTCCTTATAAATAGGGATTGCTATAGTACTTTGCTTGAACTAGGGACTGTTCATTCCCAAATCTATTTTTTACATTTGGGGATCTGGTGTGGTCATTCTCCATACCACTACCTTTATTTTAGGGTTTTAGATATTCTGATAAAATTTGTGAGTAGTTACACTGGTCGGGATGCCCTAATAAACAGGGAGTTAATAAGGAAAAAAAAGGCATCAGATTAGTTATATATGAACAATTAATTGTTGATGTGCAATTTAGTTGGCACCTGTAAATGCTAGTTCAATTTACACTAGTTAACGACACTTCATCTTGCGTGAATGTGCATCAAAGGATATACCCCAGTGTTCATCTAAATCCCTAGTGCAAGTTGGTATTCAACCACTTCAATAAAGATATGGGCTAGAATATAAATGTACAACTATATGTTGGGGATACCAATTGATAGATCTCCAGGATTTGTTATGTGGATGGATTTTGTTTCTGGGTGCACTTTGTTGAGGTGAGTTAAAAACGATAATTTATGTAGCAATTGTTTGGCATTGAACTGCATAGTTTTAGAATAAGTCGAGGCACTAAGTACGTTTCAACCGAGTGATAAGTATGGCTTTGACAATGGATTAGACGTTAGGAGGGAGTAATGCGGATGATACAGGCTATTTCCTCAAATATGTTGATAGTGTTGTCTTTTGAGTTTAGTAAATGTGTTACGTCGATTCTGGTAGTGTAAACGTATTCTCTTTCATTCGTGTTCTTTTTCCTCTTCATTTGACTATTCGCTCCAACTGTATTGTTAAGTTGTTTGGTTGGTAGATATACACCAAGGCTTGGTTTGTTACAAAGAAAGTGGAATAATATGGAATAGTTATCTTTTGTGAAATTGAAAGTTGTGCTTCATTTTGGTCACGGCTCACGATTAATTTTAGTATTTTTTCTCTTTTTTATTATGTCATCAATGAATTTGATTTTATATCCAAGTGGTAGGCATAAATTTGTTTTTTGTTTCTTAAACTTATATGTTTTTTGTGGCATAAGAATGTTTTGCTTTTAAAAACAGTTATGGTCGAGACTGTGTGGAACCTGCTACGAAGCCAGGAGAGATGGCTTTGGTATGTTGTCTCCCTTGATCTGTAATCTTTATGCCATATCAATGAATATGCAAATACTGCAAGTAATGGTGGTCAAATTCCTTATCTTTTTTATGTTGGACTCTCTTAATTCCTCGGAAACGTGTTAGACAAACATCTAAGTGTGTTCTATTGATCAATTTGGGGGCACGAGCGTCCAGCTTAATAATATGAACATGTTTTGATAGGTTTAAGAAATGATTAAAGAAGTTATGTCTTACTCACGGTCAGCTTGGTATTTACTAGTATGATAATTTTCCGGATCTGATTATTCGGTTATGTGAATAATTTGACTAAAGCGTAGATTTCTCTTTGAGCAGCGGAACGGATAAAAAAAATTTTCTGCACATGAGGAGTGTTTGTCCGTTTTTCGCTCTCGTAATTCGACATTTTAGATTTTTCTCAGTCAGTTTGTCTCGGAATACGCAGGTTATTATCCGAGGGGTGACATGGTTACTGCAACAATTCCCACAGTTAGCGGACAAGCTATAAAGGATCAAACTTGCAGCTGCTGATGGTGAGATTTTGACATTGTGTATTATTGTTGATAGGTAGCTTATACGAAAATGACGGCTATTTTTGTTGTTTATAAATGCATGAATTAACTTTTGGTTTGATTAGTTATATACTTGAATTACTGAATTTCTACAAAACTATAGTATGCAAATGATGAGACTACTTTTGCTTTCTCAACCATTTGGGATTGGCTATGAGCAGCAAATAATAAGCACAAAATACTTTGAAACAACGTTTACCCGCTTTCATCTCACTCGCTGAAGAAGAAAATTACAAGAAAATTTTACGTATGCCTATATGATAGATGAGAATATGTATTGTAGTGGGGGAATATGAGAAAAAATATAAATCCACTTGGTTTCCGACTTGATACTACGCTAAGTCATTATTCCCTTTGGTTTGCACAACCAAAAAGTTATTCCGAAGATTTTGAAGAAATTAAAGAGAAGAGATTGTTCAAGAATTATGCATAAAAAATAATTTCAGAATGTCCTATTTATTGGTGGAATTGGACTAGTAGGGATTTGAATCCCTCAATAAAATAAGCTAGCCACTGTATAGCACAGTTGGACTTGGTCCTCTTAACTCGAAAATCCTAACTCTACCATTGGTGCAAACACATAATCAAGTGGCTTATGTCGACTCATTATCGCTAATGTAATTTAAACATTGTCTTGTATAAGCCATTGCTGTTGTTATGGTGGCTATTATGGTACCGTAACAATAGTAACGAGCTACTAACTAGCTGTTATAGCCGCATTATAGTTTGCTAGAAATAGTAATTTTGTCGTCGTTGGCTAAGGTATGTGACTCGGTTTTATGCGTAGAAAAAGGAGCATTATGTAGCATGTTCTCTTAGTATCAACAAAACAGCTATGCATGTTATCTTTTTTCTCCTTTGGTACACAGGACCGATGCTAGTGAGCTGAGAATGGAAGGATCGATCTCATGACTATAACTTGTAATCGAGCCAAGTGTTAGGATTTTTAATATTAGGAAATACTACAAGAGGAAAAAAGTGTCACTTTTGAAAAATTAATGAAGATTATCTATCCTTGGGGATTGTTAGTGTTTAGGTCGAAGCCACGGGGACTAAATAGAATCTGGATTCAAACTGTGGTGACTTTGTTGTATTTATTTGCCTGGATAACATTTTGCCCCCACTAAGATTTTTAAAATTACTAGAAAGAAGTATAAATACATTGCATGTGTCTTTTCCGATATATTAATGGATGTATATCAAGGCTTTATTCACGTTAATGTTTAATACATTAAGAAAAAAAAGGTTGCAAGAAGAGAAATAGCAACTTCTTTTGACAAAAAAATACTTTTCTAATAAAATATTAGTCATTTATAAATATTGCTCGGGTTCATGCATTGACCTTCAAACTTGATAAATCCTTTGGATGAACCGATTTTATGGGATCAACAATAAATAAACTTGCACGGACAAAGATATATATATATATATATATATATATATATATATATATATATAAATTTAATAATAAAAACCCCAAAAGCAGCACAAGATCTGGAGACAATGAATGACTAATCCATAAATAAAAATACGGAAAAAGCCCCACAAATTCTTGGTTACATAATTGTTACCAAATAGAATATTGGAAATTCAATAAAAACGCCATTTTATATATCATGTGGGACTGATTAATACTATTACTATAGTACTTCGAGTACTTTTCATTCTTTATTCTATTTGTCTAAGTCAATTCTTATGTTATAATAACAAGCAACACTTTAAGATATTTTTACGTGCATCAAATTTATCTAATATGAACTATATACAAGCTTGTTATACCAAAAAGTTAAATTTACAAGCAACGGAGACATGTAAGCTACATTAAATATGTAAAATGAACTTCGAAAACAAAATCAATTTAGAGTCGGACTATAATAACAAAACATGCGCAGATTAGCTTCACAGGCGAAGGAATTGGTATAGAGTATTAAGTTTGTTAAAAAGATTTGTTTGTTTTGCTTACTTTTTGAATAAAATAATGGTGAATTTGTTCTTAAAGTTTTAACTTGTTACTTTCATCTCCGTTACAATAAAAATGTAATGACCATTTCTATCATTCAGGCATTGTTGATGTAAGACTCTTTTGAAAACTTCAAAATTATGAATATAAAATAAATTAGTTACTTAAAAAATATAATCATAAATAATTATACAAATAACACAACAAAATTAAAAAATTATATATAACATATTCTTTGTCAACCTGGAAGATAGTTGTTACATAGTCAATTCCTAAATTCTATATTTTTTTTGCAATAAATTCGTCATAGCTTCATCTCTCTAATTTATATTTTTTTTCAAATGTATGCTAACATAATACTAGTTTGCAAATAGGGACGGACCTATTAATTTGTTAAAAGTAGTTACAGTCACCCCATAATTTTTTCAGGGCAAAATTTTTAGTGTAAAATTTTTTATTTCTAATTTTAGTGTTAAATTTATAGTGTAATTTTTTTTTTATGTAGGTTCAATCACCCCTATAAATTTTATATTTATATGCTATGGTTCCGTTCCTGTTTGCAAATAAATTACCACTTTTTATTTTTAAAAGATTAAAAAAAAAATCCCGAAAATAAGTGTATGCATGTATATCATGTAACAAAAAGTTATTTAACAAAAGATTTGGACTTCAAAAGAGAATTTCAATATTAAATTATGACATGTTATTGATGGAGTAAGATATTTAATGCCTTAATGGTTTTTAATTTAATAAATTACTTATTTTCCTCTTCCACTCTTTAAGTGTGTGATAAATTAAATGTCATTACATGGCTCATGGTATTTTTGGAAACAGAAAGGAAACAAAAAAAATGGTTCATGGGCTCGCTTTCAGAGCAGAGTTCAACAAGCAGCTAGAATAAGATGATAAATCTAGTTATTTGTACTTTTTTTAAATATAAAAATTTACTTTTTAACTATGCTTAAAATCATATGCCGGATCAATCCATCCGATAATTTATGCATGGAAGGAGTATTTATTATCCCTATCACAAAAGTGACTTTTTTTAAAAAAAAAATAACAAAGAAACAAAACTAGATATATGTTAGTAGTATACACCTTGTACTTTCTTTACTCTGGAACTTACTTCGAATTTCTTTCGCATTTGACAAAACAATTAGGTTCATGAAGTCGAGTTTCTAATCCTGTGTGTGGGAAGGTTCAGCGGAGTTCCAAACATTCCCGAATTCCCACCTGATAAAGGCCCTCGAGTGTTTCGAGGAAAGGTGTTGCACTCTTCAGACTATTCTGCGATGGATTACGACGCTTCTAAAACAATGATTAGAAACAAACGCATCGCTGTTGTGGGGTTGCAGAAATCAGCAATCGACATTGCAGTGGAGTGTTCGACTACAAATGGTAAGTGAGAGTTTTTGATTGATGATATATAATTTCAGTAATAATATATATATATAGAAAAATCATGTATAGAATCTGTACACACAGGATCAGTGCGCATAATGTAATAATAAGCATTGTGTGCATCAAATTTTTTTCCTTTCGAATGGGATCACCGTACAAGTAACACAAGTATTTGTGTAGTTTATATTCATGAACTGGGATTTATGTTATACGTCATTAAAAATTCTAATATAAGTATTATTTATGTACCAAAAAATTATCCATAATTAATATTTATTTTTAAAATAATCCATAATTTGGATTGTTAAGATAATTTAATGCATACACAGAAATTAAGATTTCTTTATAGTAAGGATTTATAGCTGGAGAAATGATAGGAGAAAACCTAGAATTCTCAAGTCCGTAAAATTTTTTGAAAAATGATTTTCTGTTGAATTTCATTCCAAATCTATTGTTCGAAACATACCGTTTCTTTTTATTAATGTACAATTAGTCTCTCTTTTTTTTTAGGGTAAAAATACATATATTTTGGAGTGAAGACATTCAATACATAAGAATGATATCACAAAAAGCAATTAGACTAAATGGCTCTCTCTTAAAAGTACTTACAGGATCCCGGAATCAAGTAATTTATATAACAAAAATAAAAATATAAAAATTAATACATAATAATAAAAGAATTTTAATTATGAAGCTTTGGTTTGGTATAAACTGTTCATTTTTTACGATAATAAGTCATTCCATAAAACTTCATTTTAGAATAAAAAATATCCACCCAAAAAAATAAAAATAAAAATCATGAAGTGAATAATTTTTATAGTTCTCCTCATCCGTAAATCACTTTCTACGTCCCTAATTTATTTCGGCTTGTTCAATGAATCTTGTAAATGGTCATGAAAACCTTCAATTACTAAGTTAAGGTCAGATGTATATATATGTTCAATAAAAAGAGATACATATTTTAGTTCTCTTTTCTAATAACAAAAATTTAGAGAGGAAATGTGAAGGGGGAAGATGAATGGGTGTGTAGGAATAGGCATATTAATAGTTGCCGAGTAAATAGGTGTATTGTTAAGCTGTAACGGTATGAAAATTGAAAGATAGTATAATTTTTTGAAGTAACGGTAAATTTAAAAGAATTTATTCCAAATTTGCTACGAATTAATGAGAATATTAATATCTTGTGATAGAATAATTGAAGAATTAAATATGAGGGGAAAACTCCATAATTTCAAATAATTTTACAATTTATACCATTGGAAGTAGAGAAGACAAATTTTTTTGGTATGTTTGTATCACTTAATAACACTTTTTTTTTACTTAATAACATTTAATAGCATATCTTTCTTTAACTAACCTTTTGTTTTTACTATTAATAGTACCATATGTATGTAGTCCGTCATTTTATTATTTTGGTAATTATATATACATTTTTATTTTTTTCTTATTCGAAGGAATTATGTAAGTAACTTTGAAAGCACAATTGTGCATGTTTGAACAAATTTTAGAGAGAGATCAAGATGTGATACTCAGGATCATTAATGTGTACATTCAAATACCATTAATGTATACATTAAATTATTATTGAACATTCTTTAATAACTTATTCGTTATTAACTAATTTTAAATTAATTTAATCTTATTAATTGAAATTTTAATATTTATTAATAGATATTTTACACATGTCAAAAACTGTGGATAGCCACTTGATGCAATTCTAGATTTGAAACTCTCATTTTTATTAATTGTACATGATATGATATAGTTACATGAAAAAAATTCCATTGAAAAAAAGAATCATTTCATGGTCATTTTACTTTAATCTGGTTCTCTTCTATGCATTCAGGGGTAGATCATCCATGTACGGTGATATACAGGAACGCGCGCTGGAATATCCCTGATTTCCAGCCATGGGGTGTTCCGCTTGCACTTCTTTACCTAAACCGTTTCTCAGAGCTACTGGTCCATAAACCCGGGGACGGTTTCCTTCTTAGCCTCCTCGCAACCCTGCTTTCCCCAGTGGTAACGCCACGTTATCTATTCAACGCCAAGATATATCGTGCACCATTTGAAAAAAAAAACAAACAAAAAAAGAAAAGCATGCGACTGCTTTTAAGATCAAGTTTTGCTATTTTTAAGAACTTTAAACTTTCCATATTTTTAATAACGTTATTGTTATATGCAAATTGCTTAGTATAAAAAATTCAAGTCATTAATCTGCCAAATATTTTTCCAACAGTTTCAGTTATAATACTGTTTTCTTATTTTTCAGAGATGGGGATTTTCCAAATTCGTTGAGAGTCACCTAAAATGGAAGCTACGTCTTGCCAAGTTTGGGATGGTCCCGGACCACAGTTTCTTGCATGATATTAGTTCTTGTTTCATCTCAACCATGCCACCGGAGTTTTTTGATAGAATCGAGAAAGGAAGCATCAGAGTGAAGAAAGCTCTGAGCTTCGGCTTCTGCAAAGATGGGATCTTGATTGATGGTGAGGCTGCACCTCTAGATACAGATGTGGTCATACTAGCTACCGGTTTCAAGGGTATCGAAAAACTCAAGAACATTTTTGAGTCGCCAACTTTTCAAGATTACGTGACGGGGTCACCGGATAAACCCTTACCCCTCTACAGGTAATTTTGAATCTCGCGATATGAAACATTCTTAACTACTCTAGCTAGTTAATCTGCCAGAAACAATTTGAAATTTATTTGAAAACATTCTTAGATATTATGCCAACTTTTTGAAAATATTTATATAAAAAAAGTTATTAAACATGTTTGTATAGCACAACCATTGACGTACAAAAAACGGGCAGGGGTGGCCACGCACCCTCCCCCTCCTCTCCGACCTTTGAAATTTTTATAGAATTTATATGTAAATTTTGAAATACCATCAACATACGGCTCCCTAGCAAAAGGAAATAAGTTCACCATATAGAACATGTCGACTCGGTCTCCTGAAATGAAATCTTAGGTCCGCCACAAAGGCACAACCTTCTTTTTGCTTCCAATATATTACTAACTATGTTGCATTGTCTGTACTGATTGTTTTAAATTATTTCTTCACAAAGGGAATGCATTCATCCGTGTATCCCTCAGCTGGCAATAATTGGATTTTCGGAGAGCCTTGCCAACTTGTACACTTCGGAGATGAGGTGCCGATGGCTAGCAGAGCTTCTTGATGGCACGTTCAAGTTACCAACCATCAAAGAGATGGAAAAAGATGTAGCAGATTGGGCGGATTACATGAAACGATACTCTGGTGAAAACTGCCGCAGATCATGTGTCGGTGTCCTTCACATTTGCCACAACGATCAGCTGTGCAAAGACATGGGATGGAACCCAAAGAGGAAAAAAGGACTCGTTGCCGAGTTATTTGAACCTTATGGCCCTATGGATTATGTTTCTCCTTAAGGCACAAATCTTCCGAAAGGGCGTCAAGAGATTAATTGCTGGAATTGCTGCTTCACATTGTTGTTAAAGGAGCTCTTAGATTGGATAAATTAACTTTTGTCATCTTTATACATTCAAAGTATGTTGTTACATTTTGTTTAGTTGTTTCAATTCGGATTTCCCGTGGTTTCAATGTATTGGGATCCCACTCCCCTTTTTGGAGTGGCTTATAAAGAAAATTTGAGGGGGCTTTTACGCCGCAAGAAATAGTATTTTTAAGGTTTGGAACATAGGTGGCAAATTTTCCAATTGCTTATATATTGAGGAGATCCAAATGACTAATTCGAGAGTGCAGAACAGAAAGTACTACAGTCACCCTAACAACTTGTGTGCGTAAGTTTTTGCAAGCCTTTCACTGATAGCATCAAAAGACTAATTAAGACAACAATGTGGTAACATCCCGGAAATTCCAAATGATTTTTTCGTATTTTCATTTAATAAATAATATCGTAAATGTGTTGACGATATAATTTATTAAATGAAACAATTGGGTAATTGTGTGTTGCATTATACATAAGTTATGAAGTGTTATATTTTGTGTATCATAATTGTGGATTTGTGAGGAGTATTGTGATGTGAGGAATGTGAGTTGTGATTTGTGAGTATATTGTGAGATTCAATGAGACATTTGTGGAGATTAGTTATTGCATTAGATATAAATGCTAATGGTTAGTCATAGTGTGAGTAGCATTTGTGGAAATTGTGGTGATTGTGAGAATTTTGGAAATTGTGAGTTATTGTGAGTGTGAACGAGTATTAGAGACAAGTGTGCTAATATATAAGAATTGTGTGAAAATGTACAATTTAGTGTGAGACTAAAGGGCGAGAGTTGTGGGTGAAATTGGGCATGAGAAAGCTCTTGAATTTCAGCATTATCAGTTGCATTTCCAGTTTGAGAGCACCGTTCAAACGGTGCAAGACTACTGTTCAAACGATAGTGCTGCCGTTTGAACAGTACCCAAACAGCCGTTCGAACGGCATGGGCTGTGGACCCCAGTTTAGCTTTTCAGCCATTTTAAGTGTGTGAAATGTGTTATTTTCTATTCCCAGTGTTAAAAGTTAGTGCGGAGATAAGAAGTGACAAAATGGAGAGGTTGAGTTTGTAAGAGTGAGATCATCTAGCTAGAGAGCTCGGATTAGAGATTTTCTTACATATTCCGACTCCCCGATATATAAGCTCCGCATTGATATAAGTTTCTCTTCCTATCTCGCTCATTTTCTAATACCTAGGTTTCCATGCTAGATCCGTAAATGGAAATAAAGTGGAGAATCATGCTCTATATGATTTTATAGAGCTTTTTTGTGTATAAACTCATAATGATTTGTGATCATTTGTTTGATAAAACTCGGAGGCCCAACTCGGGAGAAATTAGGGCCTTTGGATAGGACTACTTGGAAAAGGTTCATCTTCACCTAGGTACGGCAGATCACCCGTATTACGTTAAATTGGAAAGTTTGTGTGTATATGACGTGTGTAGCATGTTTTGCCTAATTTTGTGAAATCGTGATATTTTATGATTTGGTTAGTGAATTGTAATTAAAATTGTGAATATCAATTATTTTGATTTTAAAATGGTCAAGGCCTTGATTTAGATATATATAGTTGTGTAAATTAATTATTGTGGCAAAAATTGTATTCATTACTAATAAATTGTGATGTAGAATAAATGATAGAAACAAATTGTGCTATTATGGAAATTTGTGGTAAGTTTTAATACTCTTTTTGTGGTACATAATGATTATACAATTGTACATTGGCATACGCATATATGGGCATATGGATAATCATATTGGGATTTATTTTGTGGAAAAATATTGTGTTTAAAAGAACATGTGCATTGGGAAGGGATTAAGTCTTTTTCCTTTCTTTTCGAGACTAGCTTAACTTTTTCTATAAAATTTTTATGATATTTATGATATTTGTGATTTGGACCACAATTCTCGAGTCCAAGGTGCAATGCAAGTTAGGGTGATTCTCCGGCCCAGTTGTGAAAGACCTTAGTCCCAATTTTTGTGAGTCATAGGAAATATTTTTGATTTGTGAAGATAATTATGATTTGTGAAACCTTTGTGACTTTGTGTAAACATTTGTGAATTATGGAATTATTTTTTATATATGAAAATAACCTGGATTTGTGAAAATATTTCGGATTTTTGAAATCTTTTGTGAGTTGTGAAATATTTTGTGATTTTAGAAAAATAAAGGATTTGTGAAAAGGAGGGGCAATTGCATATCATATGGCATCATCTGCTATACGTGTGTATACATATCATGTAGACGTTTCAATTCCTTTTTAAGGTTATACTACTAATCTGATCGTGCAAAATTCTATTTTTCTCCCATTTGTATTGTAATATTTCAGGCTTGGATGTCCACGCGGATTTGAGGGCGCAACCTTAGACCATTGAGGGTCTAGGGCGACTCTGATTCATTTTAGGTGCTCATTGATATTTGCCAAGTCGGAATTAGTCAGTATATTTTTGTGCATTTCTTTTGTGTGAGCTATAGGACTCATGTCAGATTTTGGCTCTTTATTATATTTTATTTTATTCAGGCACTGAACTTGATCGCGTATGCACACACGACTTAGGATGATAGCTATAGTTGTGTATTTAAATTTTGTAACAGGATTATTGTAGCTATTATTTCATGTTGTATATGTAATCAAAAGGGTTTGATTTGTGTTGTAAGATGGAGTAGATAGATTTGTGTAATATTCCGGAAATTTCCGATAGAAAAGAAAATTCAAAGGAAGATTTTTTGGACAAGAATGACGTTTTATAAAACGTCAAATGAAGCCGAAGATTTAAAATGGCTTAAACACATCGTTTGATGTTAAGTCATAGTGACGTCATGTCACTTGAAAAATCATAACTCTCAAACGGAAGGTCCAATTGAGGCGTATGATATACGGACAAAAAGATAATTCATCAAGCTACGACTT
>MKEJ01024200.1:0-13229 GCA_001753735.1 Embelia ribes | reverse complement strand
TATCCATATAAATATATTTTAAAATAGGATATTTAGATAAATGGTAATATATATGTTTTGTTAAATACATTTTTATCCTTCTTTGGTTCAAATTAGTAACTAAAATAGTTGTAATTTTGCAATAATGAGAAGGATATTTTTGGATTATAAAATAGAGAAAATTTTAGAGTCATTCACACTTTTATAATAGAGTTAGATGAGCGTGTCCTCAACTTTTATTTTCTTATCTCCAAGTGAGCGGCTCTTATTAGCTGCCCATATTTCTCTTATTGTTGATTGATTGTTTCTCTTATTGTTGATTGATTGTCTAGGATTGTGCTGATAAGATAATTAATCTACTTTTTGTTGGTCAGATGACAAATCATAAACAGGGAGGGGGTGAATTGGGACTTTTAAAACGTTTTCTTAAAAGAAAGTGTTTAATAAAAATATTGCTAGTAATCATAGCTACAAGCACGAATTAAGCAAGAATATGATGAATAAGATTGTAAGGAAGAAAGAATACAAACGCTATTTTTATAGTGGTTTAGCCAAAAATCCATTTGATCCCCTATGTCCACTTCTTCAATACACCGCTTGAAATTGCATTATCACAACGAAAATTTACACCGATTAGCTTTTCAGGTGCTAATTACTTCTTTTGGCCTTGAGACAAATTTCTCAAGCTCTAAAAGTATACCCTTATTTCACAACTATTACAAATTTGGAATTTTGTAACTAACTCAAAACTCTATCTTAATATTGAACTAAGGTAAAGTGTTTAAGAATGACATCAGAAGAGTATTATACAATCACTCAAATGATATGAAAATAAAAGAGCTTAATTGTGCTTGTTTTGATTGAGAAAAATTGGAGAATTTGAGTTTCAAATTGCCTTTGCTTGTGAAGGATTGAATATAGCAAGAATGTGTATAAAATTCCTCTATTGATTATCTATTTATAACAGTTGAAGTGCCCAAAATATTGACTATCCATTATTCCCACAAATGAAAATTGCACTTTTGAACAATTAGACCGTTGCAGCAAAAAATAGCTCACCCAGTTGACACCCTGAGCTAACCCTGTCATCAGGGTAAAGACCTAGTTGACACCCTGAGTTGGGATGTTGACAACCTAGCTACTTCCAACTTCCTGAACTACAACTTTCACAAAAATGGTCCGTTTTGCTCGTTTTTTACTCAAATATATTTGTATACTTCGATCAACCTTAATACACTCAATCAAACTTATTAGTACACTAGTTTGAGCATTTAATTAAATTAATTGTCTTATTTTGTATAATCAAAATATATTTAAATAAATTGTCTTCGTGGCTTGTCATCATAAAGAGATTATTATTATTATTATTATTATTTTATTTTTATATTTATTTATTTACTTTACGAAAAAAGGGTGAGATTGTTGACCCAAATTATTTTAAATATATCTTGATGATTAAAAGTAAGATAAAAAAAAAATTCCCTTTTTTTTTATGACAAGTCATGAAGATAATTTATTTAACTAATACTCCCTCTTAACAAATGCGGATAGAAATTTATGAATTTACACTTTTGGGATTGAAATACCATCAAGCCATAGATGCGCAATGTAATGTGAGCAATATGATCATAGATGATTTTCGTTAATTAAGTAAAATGATCAAGGCTTGTTTGCATTAACAAGTTTGAAAAAAAAAATATAGTTGATCATCTATGAGTCATCAAAATGCAATTAAGGGAGTAAATATGTTTGAAAGCTTAAGTGAGCATAATGGGCACGTTGAACTGGAAATGAGCAATGAGATGGGCTAAGCATTTGGATACATTTGACTCGAAGCAAGTCAATCAAGCATTTGGGCACATTTTAACTTGCATATAAATAAAAGCAAACATTTGGGCACATTTAACCCGCAAATATACTTTCATAATTATTAAATATACTTTCATAATTATTGAGTTAAATCTCTTGAATTAATTATTGCGCAGCAAATTAATTAAAATACTTATTTTGGTCTTTTAATTATTAATTAATCTTTTTAACAGGTTTAATTAATATAAAAATTGATGTAATAGTTATTTTTAATTTACATGAAAATCTGAAAAATGCCTTAAAAAAGCCTCCTTTTGTTTGGTTGCAGTTTTTAGAGCTTATTTAAATAAAAACTGCAAATAAGTCCATTTTAAAAGCTGAACAATCAAACTTTATCCATTCTTTAAATAAAAAAACTAATAATTTAGAGCTTATAATCCAAAACCAAACAAGCCCTATGTAGTGATAGACTCATGATTTCCGAATAGAAAGGGCCGAGCTAAATAATTGATTCGCAGAGTAGGAGCGGAAGCGGGACCGAGAGAGCATCGGACCTGTAATTCAAAAAACGGTGGGAGCGGGGATTGGAAGCGGGAGTATCCTCTCTACACGAAATACTTGATGACTTAGGGGTCGAGTTCACTTGAGTTATATAAAGAAATTATATATTTTTTTCAGAGGAGTCGCCCAAAATCAAAATCTAAAATTTTTAATATTTTTTGAATGTTTCAAAGAAATTTTGTAGATCGAGGGGTCTAGATCGAGGAGCTGTGGCCCCTCCACACTCCCTCCTGGGTCCGACTATGGCTATATATATATATATATATATGGATTACGAGAGTTACGGACCATATATGCGGATGAAAATGATAGTGGGGTGAATGATATGATCGATGTGTGCCAATGATATAAACGGATGATGGGTGCCAATGATATATACAGCTTTGGATTTTGTAAAAATTGGAATCTTTTATCCCATGGTGAGCATAATTTGTTGAGCAATAGTTAGTTTTGCAGATACTCCTAAGTAAAGCTTTGTATACTTTTGCAAATGCATGGTCCCCTAAAATTACAATTTCTTCATTTTGAAATATTTCTGTCTTACCATATTTCTGTGGTTTTATGATGACAATTTCACGAAAATTATGGAGGCCTTTTATTGTAAAACTTTGGGGACGTTGTTCATAATACTTAATATATTTCAAATAATCGCATAACAAAATAATATCAAATAAATCAGCGTCATGGAGTCTCACATAAATAATTAGAGATTTATAGTTTTTGTTAAAAAATTAATTATATTAATAAAAAAATTTATGAATAGTAAATCTTTAAATTTTGAAATCAATTGCACCATTTCTGAAAAGTTTTATTGAAATATAGAAAAATAGATAGAATAATGCGACATATTTTTCATCTAAAATTTGTTATTTGAGAAATTAAATGAGTGATACTTTTAGAAACAGTGATGTGAATACTCTTGCTAGAAGAAATCACAGTATAGATTGCTTGTCTTTTACTCGTTCTTTCCTTGACAATATCCAAGTTAATTTAAAGCATTTTTTTTTATTGAATTGCATTTTTGTCAAAGCATTGCAAATTACTATTTCATATTTTAGCTGAAGCTTATCCCAAACAAAGGTGTTCGATTTATTCTTATTCCAAGTTCTCTTGGTTCATACTCTCTCCATCTACAATTAAATGATGAATTTCACTGGGCACAAATTTTATGCATGTTTAAAAATTAATTTAATAGCTATTAACTTCAGTCATGAAGTTAGACACTTTTGCTCCTAAAGAAATTTAGCATTTAGATCCAAGAATTACTATATTTATTTTTGAAATTTTCATATCAAAATCTTTAGCGTGGGTGCCAATTCCAAGTTTCAAGATTCTTTTCCATCTGATTAAATTTAATTTATCATATCCTTTCATTTCTCAAAACATGTGATGACATCATCAATATTTTGTTTTCATTTTTTTTAAATTATTGGTAGTTGTGAAGGACAATGTTAGTAATGCACTATATTTTGAAATAAGCTAACTTTGAATGTGTATTTATTTTTGAACAAAGTACATATTTAATTGTACTATTTATTTGTGAACAGATAAAATATATTTTAATATCTTGCGTGAATTATATAAAAAGATGCAATTGAAAGAAACACACCAATAATGGACTTGCCAATATTTTTACAAGTACTTGATCTTTTTTCTGAAGGGCAATTATCAAACAAACTCCTTTCACCTTTTATTGACGTAGTCACAAAGCTTTATTTTTTATCTCTTAGGTTCCATTATATCATTATATAAGTCATTTTAGACTATTTTACCCTTACTTTTTATTGAACAATATATTATATTGTTATTTTTATTCATAAAATTTATATTAAATTAAGGCAAACTATTATATAGATAATATAAACTTTTAAATATAATTTAAGCAATTAAAAGAATTTAAATTTCAATAAAAAGTGACTTTAGTTGATTTGTAATATTAATTCTTGTTTAATTTTTTTCACTATTTATTTTTTTCGTCACCTATATTTCAATAAAAAGGGGATTTAATTGATTTGTAGCTCTTACAAAAATATTTTTATAATCTAATAATGACCAATTAATTTACTATCAATATTACCAAAAATAAATTATTATTATTCTGTAAAAAAAAAATTATTATTCATATCACTTAAATTTAAATGACTTACTATAATGTTTAAAATTGGTGGAATTGCAATAGAATAGAGGGTTTAACATTGAGAAAAATATTAAACGTTGGTTCTATTAATTAATTATCTTTTTAGAAAATTAAAATATTAATTAGAAAAATGACAAAAAATCTAGGCTTATATCAAGCAATAAAATTACAATTTAAGAAGCTTGCTAGTTTTTATGTACTTAATATTGCTTAATAAATTTGTAATCTATATTTTATTGCATTTAGATATTATTTACTTAATTGGGAAAAAGTTGGTATTCAAATTATTATTTATTATTTTAATTATTTTTTTAAATGCTATAATTTTATTTAATAATGTATACTTTCTATATAATATATATTTTAGTCTTGTATCTTTTCTATTAATTAAAATAATAATCTTAATAGTGTATGATAAAAGTGAATGGCAAAATGATCCAAAAGGACCTATTTGATGAAATAAGGGAACATTGGGGATGAAATTGATAAAAATAAAAACTTCGGGACTAAATTGATAAAAGGTAAAACCTCAGGGGTGCTTTTGATATTTGCCCTATATATCCAGACTGGTTAAGTTTACATTGTCAGTAACTTCCATCCCACAATAGGAATTTGAGTTACTATAACAGCTCTAGAAACGACTCATACTAAAGGACCTTACTCCCATACAAATATTTTATTTTCTTTGACTTGCAGGCAAAACTGATTCCATTAATCCAAAACGAAAGACACTGTAGAATAATGTGTACTATGAATTTGGTTTTACACTGCAAACATAGTATATACTTCAGCAGAAAGAAGCCACCAAATACACAAACTAACTACAAAACAGAGTGTATAAGCACAATGTAATATGCAAAGCAAATAATCAATTACCTCTCACATAATTAAACAAACAAACAAAGAAAGAATAAAGAATTGTAACCGATAAAGAAAGATTAAGAATATACGTAAATCCAAGAGCACCTTTTCCAAATTGGGCCTTAAAGGAAGCACTGCCCATGGAAATTCCCTCAGCTTCAGCTAAAGCATCTACCATTTCAAAACCTACCTAAAAAGAGTTCAAGCACGAGCAATGTCAAGAGATGAGGATCGAGCGAATTAAAATCCCCAAACAACATTAAAAGTTTTCGGCATAATAACAACAGCTGAACCAAAGCCTAAAATAAAAAGTTAGTAACAAGTGAATGAGTAATGCAATAGCTATGATTACACCACCAGCGACATAAAATTTATGTTCAGGAAGAAATTAGCATAACTTGCAGTAGTGCTGCGTTCGATAGGACTTTCAATTCCAGTTTTCATGCACGCGTATTCAAAATTCTGAAAACTGATCGCACAAGCCAGACTTTGTCTAATTTTATTCTTTCTTTCTGGAAAAAAATCTGGAATGGGTTTCTTAAACTGTCAAACACTGAATGAAACAAGTGACACTTCAGAAATCACTATCATGGCCGTCTCATCTTTCAAAAAAGAAAATGTTCGTCGTCAGCTTCTCAATAGATTATATTGGTATTCACTGGTAAAAATTGCTGCTGTTGACAAGTTATACTTTTATGTACTTCTCTAAAACAGTAGTTGTTGATCGCATACACACATATGCATATGTATAAAGTTATTGTCTTTTGGCAACGACTTATTACCAGTTTTCATTTTCACCACAAGATATAAAAGCGAAAAACGAATACTGAACATGCAACCGAAAATCGCCAACTTTAACGAAAGAACTTTTTCAAGGGCATTCCCATTAAATACTCTATTTTCAACTCCTAGGCTTTAAACGCAAACCTCAAACTTTAAACTAGGGTCTGATACATGAAGAATGCACACACATGACCCTTAAACCTAAAAATAGAACTGACAATGAACAACAATAGTCCCTAACTCAACAGGTCACTGCAGCAAATCCCCCTTTTTTTTTCCCATGTGATTGAAGAGTGTTTAAATACAGTGGGAGGGTTCATTTGAATTTAATCCCTATAATATAGAGGAATTTGTTTCGGGGCATAAGTGTGAATGCCCCTTGTGGACACCACCTCAATTGCAATTCGTTTGGGTGCAACTTCTCAGCAAAAAAGTTACCTTTTTAAGCTTGAGAAAAAGATAAAGTATCCAGCTTAAAACTTTCAACTTTTTATAGGCCAAAAAACAAATATGCTCAACAACCAAATTTTGATAAACTTTTAAGCAAAAAACAAAAAAGCTTATGCTTAAAATCTACAACCAAACAAGCCCTTAATTCAGTTATTAACATGATTTTTGAGCTCTAACTATACAATACCCCTTGTGGACAGTGGACACCATCTCATCTAAGGGTTTGATTTGTTGCTGGTTTGAAGCTCAAGTTTTTTCCTTTTTTTGCTTAAAAGCTGGACAACGTTTAACTACTCAGCTTTTAAGCTGAACTTATTTTCCGTTTTGGTCTAAATAAGCTTAATGCTTTAAATTGAATTAATCAAGCTTTTTTATTTTTTTTTGTCCCCTACTTAAAAGATGCAACGAAACATACCCTTACTTTCATACATCAACAGGATTTTAAACCCTAAATCTACCGCACATATAAAATAGAAGATATAACATATACGTGTATATATAGAGAGAGAAAGAACCTAGCCACCTAACCACCAACCCCTGCTCAGTCTGGCCAAGAGTGGCTCGGGCTATGCTGGGTCTCGTACCCCTGCTCCTCCACCACCACACCTTCACCTAGGCCTCGCTCCCCATCCAAATCTAGTCGGCCAAGGCCCGATCTGGTCAGCACAGACCCGATTCGGTGGTGCTTCGGCCGGCTTAGTGCCAATCCGGCAAGGTCGGATCCAATCTGGCCTCCACCTTCCCGCTTCGGTCTAAGGCTCGATCTTCCTCATCCCCCATCTCCGACGTTAGCCGCCGCAAATCGCGACCATAGATGCCGCCTCTTGGTGGGTGCCTATGGATGCCACCGCGTCATCAGCAACCAGTTGAGAGGGTGGGGTGCGTGACTTTCGAGTTTTATGCCTAACCCAGAATCCATCCATTTTTTGATTGGCGAATTTTGACCAACCAACATGTATCTTCATCCGGATAGGTATAATTTATTTCCCATTTTGCATCCTTGCTACGTTAGGATGCAAATTGATAGCTACAAAATATCTAGTAAAATCCATATTCATTCTATTGACCGACGTAAATAGTTTAGTATGGGACTAATTGTCATTCTATGCGATTACTTGGTTAGAGGTTTCACGGATCTAACTCTTGAAAATTAGGAATTTTTCTGAATTGCGCTTCAAATTTTCTCCTTTTTCTCAAGGATATGGCGGTGGAACTTGGTCAATGACCTTGGCTATGAGTAATTAGGTTTAGATGTCGATTTATGGATGCTAGATATAATAGTGAATCATTTCATCTGGTGAGCTTGAGACCATTAGCTATGGATGCAAGAGATTATTTTACGGGAATAGAGTTGTTTAAGCTCTATTTAGGATGCAACTTGGTTCGAACTATTATGAGTTTTTGCATATTTCTAGCATGATATATTATCCCAGTTTTATTTATTTTATATATCAGCCTAGTTTGTGTATTTTTTTTAGTATTTCTAGTATAACTTTGTGTATTTATTGACTATGTAATTCGTGCTAGCTAGTCGTATCGTTGCTCCTTTTTGGAGCGAGTATTGGCCGGACAAGTGTCATTTTGTACTTCATTATAAAAAAAATTTGGATTAATGAATTTTAACCTTCCCAAAAAAAAAAAAAAAGTTCATCTTTCTGTAGCTTAAAAGCTTCTAACTTAGGGCTTGTTTGGACAGATTTTTAAGCTCAAGCTCTTCTGCTTTTTTGCAAAAAAATGAACGGTATTTGGATGCACAACTTTTACAGATAGCTTATCTTTTGTTTCGGCCCGAAAAAACTAGTTGCAAAAAGCTAGCCTTGTTGTTTAAAAACTGCAAATAAACGAACTCTTATTTGGCCCAAAACAACAAAAAAGCTCTAATTAAAAACTGAACAATCCAGCTTTTAAACAAGCAGAAAAACTGTAAACAAAACAAGCCATTAACTTCAGATATTGACATGATTTTAAGCTCTAAATGTACAGCACATGTAAAACAGAAGATATAATAACAACATATACACGCATATATATATAGAGAGAGAAAGAGCGGCACATACATTGTGGCGGGTGCCGCTGTACAACTTCCCAGGATTCCCGAGGCCGACGATGAGCCACGGCTTCGGCTTCGGCACCGGGGCCACATCCGCCGCCGCAGAAGACGGCGAGGAATCAGCGGCGGCGGAAGAATAAGATGAAATTGAAGGCATAGCGCAAGCAATTAGGGTTCTAGAGAGAGAGAGGCGGCGATTGGTGATACAAATTGGGGGTAGAGAGGAGAGATAAGATGAAGATGATAACGAAATTGAAGTTCTCAACAGGATTGTATTCGTAAACATCGTTTGGTCTTTATAGCTAATGTTTTTGAGCTAAAAAAAATGATTGGGTTTTTGGGGATAAGATTGATATTCTTGCATTCGTTTATTTTGAACTTTCATTTTTGTTTTGACCAATTATTTCTATTACATATTTGATTAAGTAAAAAAATAGATAATTTCTAGTTGTTTATTATTAGGAACGAAAAAAAGAAGCGCCGTTGCCGGGGATCGAACCCGGGTCGTCCGCGTGACAGGCGGAAATACTTACCACTATACTACAACGACTTTGTTGTTTGGATTTAGCAATAATATATTAAATCATATTTATATGTATTTCACCATATTCTTTAGGGATAAAATATTAACACAGTAATACTCTGATTGGATTTTTAAGTTTCTTGCAAGTATCTCTTAACTTTTATTAGCTTCGGACAAAATATGTTTTTTTTTCTATATTAGCATAGACTTTCCGGATTAGATAGTTTGAACTCAAAGAAACCAAAAACCTTTCAGGTTTAAACTGCCAAATCATTGGTTCAGATGGTAGATTATTTGTTTAGGTGACAACTCCAATTTCAAAAGATTAAGAAAAGAAGTAAAACTCAAACACAAAGTTAAGTTTTCGTCCAATGAGAATACTGGATATGAGTACTAGATTATCCAACGCTCAAAAGCTTAAATCCGTATCCTTGAATCAGCAACCTTAGGCGCCTTCAACCAAACTCTATTGTTAACGAAAAGTAATAATTTTTGTGCTTTAATAGTCTATTCTCCTCTTAACCTGAATTATATACTCAATTATTCAATACACTACTATTGCAGCTCATACATGTTGAACTAATTTACTAAAGGGATTGAGTTGAGTCTACAAGTTTCTTTTTCATAAATTTAGCAATATACTAGCCCAATATGCAAATGCTCTGTCTACTCATAAATAATTTGTTTTGATTGGTACAAAATTTTAAATAATTTCAAATTCAAATTTAAAATAAATGTTATCACCACTTATGCCCCTATAAATATTTGACTTACTCTTGTTTTTAATAATTAGGAAGGACAATAATGTAATTTTTTTTATTTTTTAGTGATTAATTTTTTTTTAAATAACAAAATATTCAATTAATTTTGGATGATTCAAAATAAAAATTAATTCAATTATTTTTCAACGATGTTCAACAATACTCTACGTGGCAGACTGGCGGACTGTGACTAACAAATTCTCAAAAGAAGTTGGATTTTATATGTACATATATGTAAAAATTTCCCAAATATTATCATAGATGTGCTGACATGCAGAAGAGAGAGTAATTTTTTATTATAATATTTTTTTTCTTACGTATCACTATTATCTCTCTTACGTATAAATACATATATAATAATACATAAATAATTAATTCATACAAATATATATATAATCTCAATTCTTGTTTAGTTTGTCAACAGTGGTCCCTTGCAATGAACTTTCCGAGAATCTTATCCTCCTGCTGATATTGACTTTCACCATAATAGAAAGAGTAATAAATCGTACTAATGATCCCGATAGTTCCAACAAAACTTCTATTTGGTTACAGTAGTTCCAATCGAAACAACGAAGTCCCCTAGTTTTAAAAGTAGGATGGGCTTTGGTCCCAAGTTTTTCAAAAGGTGGCATACTTGTCTTCTTCTATAGTTTTTGGTTGTATCAAGGGCTTGTTTAAATGCAGCTTTTAGATAAATAAATTAACTTATTTATGTCTAACATAAAAAAAATTAGATATATTTGTTTATTTAGATTATAAAAAAATATTAAGTTCATCTTAAAAGCTAAATAGCTTAAAATTGTTTAGATTTTAAGTAAAGAAGTTGAATACCTGCACATAACAAGCTACAATGAAACAAATTCTAAGAACAATAAAATGCAAAAAACATAAGATAATATGTACTTAAATAGATTTTAAGTAAAGAAGCTGAATAGATGACGATAACAAGCTACAACGAAACAAACTCTAAGAACAATAAAATGCAAAAAACATAAGATAATATGTACTTAAATACCCTTGAACAGACTAATTTACACCCTAAGAATCGATATTTTATACATACAAGCATACAATAATTATTTATATACCACTATACATGTGTTGAAATGTAGGGAAAAAATGATTATTGGAATTTATATTGATTTTCTCTTTCATATGTGTGGATACTCTCTCTCATACGTGTCAACATCTGAACAGTGGTATGTAGAAAATTTTGACATACTTGTATGTATAAAATATGATTCCAATAAATAATATCCTCGTTATTTTATGTTAAATATTATCTCATATCAATTAATAATAAACTTAAATCCTTGTATAATTATATGAGCACCCTCCCCTTGCAAGCCATTTTTCAATGGTGAATTCTACCATGTGATTGTTGCAATTATAAATTTAATATAACATCAGAGCTTACGATTCTTATGAACTGAGAAGCTAAAATCACCGACTATCGACTATCGTTTGCAAGAACAACTACTTAAACTAGTAACCACTGGCAACCCACCCTATATATTTTTCTCTTTAGCTTTCATATAATAAAAATAATAATAAGAACCTAAAACTTCATTTTATTTATCATTATTTCTTCCTTATCCACGGTATTTAATTTTTAATTCAAAATAATTATTGATTGTGCACTATTAAAATTACTCATCCCGATTTACTGTAAGTATAGTTTTTTGTTGGTCGTTTAATTATCGACTATCTATTTATAATTGTTACTAGTTTAACTCGCCTCAATCTATCATATGTGATCATGATTTATCCGCCTCGATCTATTTTAAGTGTACCTTTTACTGGTCGTGTTATTATTGGCCCTTTATCTATTATTATTGCTAGTTATATTCCCCTCAATCTACCGTACATGTGATAATTTAGAGCTGTGTTGCTGTCGACTTCTAAATTTTATTTTTTTATTTCTATTTTTTTTCAATGCAAAGTTTAGCTTAATTGAATATTGCAGATTGAAGATTGCGGAGTGTGAAACTACAAGTATTCATATTCAAGGTCGATATTGTGTTTCACTCCATGTTTATCTTGCGATGAGTGTTAAAAATAATATTAAATTTTATTTTATTTATTTAGTTTATAGAACAATTTTATTTTTTTATCTAGTATTTAATTTTATTTAATCTAATTAAATTATCATTATAGAATTTAATTTAATATTGCTATCTAATTATGCAAAACTTCTAACCCTATATTTATGTGGTATCTTGCTCGTCATATGACAACCCCTCAATAAATTCTCAAGTAAACGGGTCACTTTTAGAACTTTTGACCAAAATAGATTAAAATATGACATATTTTAAAAATGAAAGAATTACTTCTTCCTTTTATTTTAGTTATTTACCTATTCCATTCATACACATTATACATCAATATAAAAAATGACCTATCATCTTTATTTTAATTATTATATATTTATTCTTCATAAACAAAATTTGATCCTACTCCTTTATGTCGAATTAGATTATTTATGTAAGACCCAGTTTCAAATAACTAACGAAATTGGGGAACTATGTTGCAATTAATTGAAAATAGAACAAAAACTTAATTCCTTTCTTTCTCTTTCTCTCTGTTACTATTCACGTTTAATTCATACTATCACAGATAGAGAAGAAGAGAGAAGGGAAGAAGCCACCTCTTGGCAAAACTCGTTCGATTCGAGAGGAGAAGAATGCAAAGACGAAAATCAATAGCGGATTTGGACTCTCTATCTCACTTCCGTCGGTTTGTCGTAATTATTTCTCACAAACTTTTCAGGTAGTTCATACCCTAAATCGCTTAAGTTCATCCAAAAGTTGGTTAATTGGTGAATTGATATGTAAATCAATGTTATAAACCTACATCTCCATTGATTTTGGTTATAGGTTTACGTTTGGGTGAGTTTGATAGAAGAACTTGTCTTTTCTGAGCTTTCCGGGGAAAATCATTAAGTCTTGTATAAGGTACATTGCGGAATTTGATTCCTATGCTATTGAATTAATGGAGTAAATATTAGTTTTGAGGTTGTTAAAATTGAATAAAAACTTATATGAATTCGAAGTTGAATTTCTGTCTTCTCTAGAAATTTGGTGCGATTTTCAAGAAATACGGCTATTGATTAAATTATGCTCAAAACATAAAAGTTGTAAATAATTAAGATATTTTTCTAAGTGCAAAGTTTGAGATAAAAGGACTTACGGTTTGAGAAATATGACCAAAATATCAAGCTAATATCGGTATATTATTGCTGCAACCTGAACACTTTGGGCTCTATTTTAACATTTTGACGATTTGTATTAAATTTTTCTCAAAAGAATAAAAGTT
>MKEJ01024195.1:0-11099 GCA_001753735.1 Embelia ribes | reverse complement strand
CTATGTCTTCCCCATAAAGAATATCTCTTATCTTCTTCGTCACATCTCTCTCTCTCTCTCTCTCTCTCTCTCTCTCTCTCCTGTTGGTGCCTTGCCAATCTCTCTCTCTCTCTATATATATATATATATGTATAGTTTTCTATATTTCCCAATTATGACCCTTTGATCGGTTGCTGTTTTAGGTCATTATTGCGAAACATATATTATAAGCTCTTTAATTCGGTAATTGGCCATAAATTTCCGAAATTAGAAGCTTAGATTTGAGCTTAGTGCTTCGATCGTGCTGAGGCTGTTCCTTAATTGAAGGTTCTAGAGGTTTTTTCAGGTCTGTTAATTGTTGACTATGTAATTAGCTGTTTTTGATCAATTATCAAAATTTTGTTTTTATGATGCTTTATTTAGTTTGACGGATTGTTACTGTATTGGATTAATGAGATACAGCTGATAATTGCTTACATAAATAGATTGATAATTATCAAGTATGTTAATTATTGACTATGCAACTAGCCTTTGATCAATAATCAAGATTTGATTTTATGATACTTTTTTAATATTGGGTTAATCAGATGCATCTGATTTCTGAATGCATGTGCTATTGCTTGAAAAGGGAAAGAACAATTATTTCTATGAGTGAGAGCTGATATTTTTTTTTTAAATAATCGAATCAATTCGAATATGTGTATGTGAACTTGAGTTTTGTTGATATAAGTACAAAGATAGTTCTTTTATCTTAGAGGAGTCTAATTGTGTTAGACTTTAGGTATCTGAAATTCAGTTAAATTTGATAATTTTCTGTACCCAAGGTTTCCCACCAGTATATCAATAATTGTCCACTAAATATTAATTCCTATAGCTCAAAATCTAGATTCGAGACTGTAATTTACTAAGTGCTCGCACCAAACCCTCTAAAATCAAAATTAGTATTGGGATCCTTATTTCCCTAGCTCAAGGATATCACAGTAGCAAACCCCTTATAGTCGAGCAGCAATTTCAAATATTAAAAACACGAGTGTGAGCATATCTAAAATTTAACCCCTTAATTTTTGGATAGAGTTACCCATAGAGTGACTTGCGGGAGTGCCCTGACCTAAACAAAAATAGGTTCTCATTAGTAAGTATTATGTGTTTCACTGATCCTCATTTTTTAGCAATCAGGTGAGGATTTAAAACAGGATCCACAAAATATATTTTCACTCTATGGGTGATTTAAAATTAATTAGTTGGGATCATGGCTTAGTTGAATTAAGTCGAGAGTTGATAGAAAGAGAGGTGCATCTGGATACTGGTTATGTATGCAGAATAATCTGTTCATTTTGTTCCATGCCTTCTGTAAATAGCTTTTTTTTTTTGGAACCTTTTCTTGGGGTTTTTTCTAGTTTTCTTTTTTTCATTGTTTCTTCGGTTCTATCTTTTTTTTATACTAGGAGATCAGATGGCTTCTTTGCAAGGACCAGTTGTTTGCCCAGCTTCCCGAGCCAAGCAAACTGGGGTCTATGCCCTGGCAGTAAACGGACCATTAACGAAAGCTGAATCTCTTAGAAATGGGTTTTGGGGACTCAAAGGCGTTAAAGTTGCTAGGTCTAATATGGGTAATCAACTGCATCTAGAGCAGTACAAGAAGGTGCGTTGCAGTTTCAGTTCATCGTCCGATGGTAATGGTAGCATGGCAGAGAATTTTCACGAAAATGACGAAGATTATGTGAACTCCAGTGTCGTTGAAGCAGGTATACTTGTTCAATTGGTTTCCTGAAATTACACAGTATTTACGCTCTGGTGCATCTGTCTGGCTTGTATTTTCTGCTTTGGAAAATGCATTTGGTGATAATAATCCAATTATAGTCAATGGCATTTTGAGCATACTGTGTTTTGTCGTTTCCTTGTACTTGAAAATCAATCTGAATTCGGTCTCTTGTGGCTTCTGCTTAATGTTGAAAGATGAAAAGATAAGCTGCTATAATGGGTTACTTGCTTGTAGCTAAAATCATTTCAAGAATATCCTGGTTTATTGTTGTTATGTTTCTTGCAAGAGTATCCTTTTTTTGTTGCTATGTTTCCGGCATCTGATTACGAATTGTCTGTCATTATCACAATTTTATAATGACATTTAGTCAGTTGGGGAGAACACATTTTTTCGAAGCTAGCGGTAGTAAGTGCATGATTAGGAACATGCTCGACGAGGTTACTAAACAAAGTGGCATCTGCATTAGTCATTAGTTCTCTAAGACTGAACATGCATGTTTTCTCTTGATGTGGACCAAACCTGCTTTCTCATAATATATATAGTTGCAACTTTATTGCCTGAATTATATAGTTGAGAACTGTAATTTGTTGGCTTTCTTCTTCATTTTATGATTATACGAACTACGATGTTATTGATGCTTGTTTGTTATTGCTTTCTCCTGATAGTTGAGGTAAAGAGTGGCTCAGATGGTTTCACCATTAAAATGAGAGATGGTAGGCATGTAAGATGTGTTCATAACAACCCCCAGGGTGGACACCTACCTGATTATGCTCCTCATCCTGCCATTGTTCTGAAGATGGAAGACGGGACAGGCCTTCTGCTTCCTATTATTGTTTGTACGTTTATTTAACTGCGTTACAGCCGGGAAATAATAAAATCCAGCATGGAGCTTTGACTTAGCATTTATTTTGCCCATTACTAATATGTTCTGTTGAATGCAATGTTCTGTTGAATGCAGTGGAGATGCCTAGTGTTTTGCTAATGGCTGCTGTTCGCAATGTCCAAATTGTAAACTCTCCGCTTTAACTTTTGGAAACTTTTCGACTCTTATGCTGTCATATAATAGAAAACATGAGACCTTGATTTCTTTTCAGGCTCGGCCAACTGTGTATCAAGTTGTGAAGGAAATGATTGACAAGATGGGCTATGCAGTAAGTTCGTTCCTTTTCTTTATTTTACAATACCACAGTATAACATGGTAGCTTCTATTGACATTTCCATTTACTGCTGATGTAGGTGAAGCTTGTTCGAGTTACCAAAAGAGTGCACGAAGCATATTTTGCTCAATTATATCTCACAAAGGCATATTTCTAAGAACTTTTGTATTTTCTAGCTAATATTCAGTTGTCGGATGCTTGATTTGTTAGGAATACCTGGCATTTGCTTATTTAGTAACATTGGCATGATCTTTTTCTTTATGCGATTATAGGTGGGTAATGAAACGGAGAGTATCAGTTTTGATCTTCGGCCTTCAGATGCCATCAACATTGCAGTAAGATGCAAGGTACCTTTGAACACGTTTGTTGGTAGGAACTCTTTTTGATTCACTGTTGTAGTTTTTCTTTTTACGTAACCCTTGCATCAACCATCTTTGTCACCAAATGTGCCATTCAGATAGTTGCAATGACTACTCTTTGATATGTTATCATAAAAGACAGCTGAAATGTATTGAATAAGGAAATGATGAGCTGGTTTGTGTGGTTAATAGATTTCGGTTGGATAAGCCTACAATTGTAATAGTATTTTATGTTAAAAATTATCCGTCTTGCAAGAGCACCCCTTCAAGTTTGCTTTCAAGCTGGTGATAACTGTTTCCAGTTGATTGAGGTACCTCTTCTTTTATTTTGCTTGGTCAGGTATGATGAACCCATTAGTACTCCTGTTGTACCATAATTTGGTTTTACCACATTGAGCGATCCTTGTATTTCCAAGGTCTATTTATGAGTGCTGTTTCCACTTTGTAGTACCATAAAATTAATCGCCTACCAACACTTGTGCGTAGTTGTACTCGTATTCTGAATGTACACAGTTAGAGATTGTTAGAGAAGTTGGCCTGTGGCTCAATTGGTCCATGCCTTGTTTAACATTTTGTTCAAAAAATTTTCAGGTGCCTATACAAGTGAATAAGCACTTGGCATATAGTGATGGATTGAGGGTTGTTGAAGCTGCTAAAGTGTCGTTGCAATCTATTCCTTCAGATGGCCTACTCTTTACTGAACTGGACCGGTAATTCTTTGCTCTATCTTTTTGCTCTATCCATGTTTTATTCCAGTCCTGCGACTTTGAGGCTCTCAATGCAGTGGCGTTGTTGGTAATTGGATATCATTATATATTGCATTTAAAAGAATAGATTGATGGTGGGTCCAAGGCTTTGGAAAATCTTGTGTATGGAAGGTTGTGTATTATTTCATAGTATTGCCGATCTAAAAAATTTAGTCTCAACTTTAGAAAGGCGTTATTTTTAAAGCTTAAATGTTAATACAATTTCTGCTGTTGTGTTGCAGACCTACTGGCCAGCCATGTATTGAAACAAAAGAATTTGATCTTGTCCGTAACATGCTGATTGCTGCTGTTGAGGAACGTTACAAAGATGCAGGTATGCTTTATAGGGATGCGTTTTGGCTCTATTTCTGTATCTAATCGAAACCTCTATAGTTGGAAAATATTTTTCTTAATGTCACTTTATCTGACAATATCTTCGGTATGTTCCATAACAGCTCAATGGAGGGATAAACTCACTCAGCTTAGGTCCAAAAGGAACTGGATATAGGAGGTATTAAGGCTTCATCATTTTCTTCCACTGCTTTAGACACTTTTGCATGGATTTTTTTTCTAAAGGAAAATACTAAAATTCCAGAAAGTGATACCATTTTCCGTGCTTCAGATCTTCCGATGGTGGAATTTGTACATATGAAACCGTTGGAGAACTCGAATAGCTTGGATTGCAGCAGCATTGAATATATCCCTCTCCCTCTAGTATGCATGTATGTATCAGGATTGTGTATAATCTTGTATATATGAATTGATGAACATGTTTATACTGTTGATTGAATGTTATAAAACTTGTAACTAACTAAAGTAAAGTATATTTGGTCACGTCGTTCCGGGTATATGCTTTTTCTCATAATTACAATTTGTGACCCTTGAACGAGCTTCAACGGTAAAGTAGAACCATAATGGTATACTTGGAACAGTTGTTGATGAATTCGTTTTAATCAATGTGTGTCTGGAACTCTCAAAAGAGCAGCTAATTAAATAATCCGTACTAACATGATTTTGGCCTCTTGGCTACCTAGTTTCGGGCTTCGCCACCTCTGATTGTCCTAGTATCATTTGTCCTCAGGGTGGTGGATAAATTTTCTAGGATTCATGGCCTTGTCAATAACTCCGAAATAGTTCGATTAAGTGACTTTGGATACGCAGTCATACGGGGGTATTTTGTAGCCGTCAAAGGTGCATGGGACTTGTTTATATAAATGTGCTTGAGGAGCAATGCCTCTGCTTCCTTTGTTGTGCCTCTTTTATTTCTGGTACCAAAATCGTAAATAAATTAACTTACGAAGTAGGAATTCTTATGTTAGAAAATAATGTGAACTTCAATTTTTAGGTTTATATTCGACAAAACTAAAATGTTGAAAATATAGAAAAGTGTGTAATAACAATATTAAAAGATTATGTTTTCATACTTGGAAAATGTATGGTGGTGTTGAGAGCTATTTTACAAATAGTAAGCCAATTAATTAGGATTTTAAAACAAAAAATAATAAGGGGGTACAAGGAAGGGTTAAAGATCTGAGCTCATTTGATATGATTGGTCGCGACCACACAATTTAGGCTCTCCCTCGCCCCGTCACCCCAACATTACTATGAACATCCTCGATTACTAAAATCGATCCGGTCCCAAAACCTTATCGGCAATATCCTTCTGTCTGTATTGCATTGTACCACCCTCAAATCCAAATCATAGCATGAAATTTCTTAATTTGCCATCGCAAGTAATTGTACGTTCACGGCTTCACCACCCTCCTATAATGCTCCATCCGACGAACATACCAGTCCAAATCCTATGATCAACCATGTGCTCCCTCACTGTGTCCTCGGCTTTACAAAACTTCGGACAAGTAGGTTTTAAAATAAAATTTAATCTCCATGTTTGTTATGTCCCAATAGAAACAAAAATTTATCACGAATTGATATAAATAGAATAAAGCGAGAGGAAAAACTTTTAATGAAAGATCAAATCGAAAAATGTAGATGCATATAGGATGAACATATATATGGCATGTAGAAGAAATAGTCCTCAACATATATGAGTACAGTACGGCATTGTTACCCAAAAATCTCTTCGTTCGCAGCAATTTGTCTCAACGAGTGATGGATTGATTTGTTGAAAATTCAAAACAAAGAGGAATGTAGTTCATCACCTTAGGGGTGTGTATATACCGGTTAAACCGAAAAATCGAATCAAATCCATCCGGTTCAATTTTTTTTTATTTTGAATCGGTTTGATTTTGTAAAATTAAAAATTGTGGTTTTTCAGTTATATCATTTCGGTTCTTATTTTCATATTAACTTTACCAATTCGGTTCTGTTGAACAAGCTTTATTTTCAAAATAAATTTATTTATTTTTAATTAGGGTCACAAATCACGATAGATAACATTCTAGTAATTTTATTTTATTTTCTGTAATTCGATTTTTGGTTTGGAGCAGAACCGAACCGATTTTTTTGGGTTCGAACTGGTTCGGTTTTGAAATTATATTTCGGTCGGTTCAATTTTATATTTATGCATTCGATTGATTTGATTTTTTCGGGTTCGGTTAGGTACCAATGCACACCTCTACCTCACCTTAGTTTCAGACTTTCTTTGATAGTGTATAGCAGTTTGAAGTAAAAGTTAGCAAATCAAATTGAATAACAAAAGTGCACTTTTATTACTCGAATAAATCGCTTTGATTCAAATGGTTGAATGGTTTAAAAGTGTCGAAATGGCTTCAATCTACTTTACCGCTACTCCTAAGACTTAGTTACACCTACTGCCTGTTAAACCCGTGCTAGAGATGTATTCGTTCCCTTTTTGCAACTGTTATTCTTATTTTTATAGAGTCCGTTAAATAACTATTCTTAGTTGCTCTTTTGACTATAGGCCGCATGATCTAGTCCAATGGCCCTCATTTAAAGCTTTTATTTTTTCAGCTGTTTTGACGATATTGTTGTGGTTGTGACATGTGCCCCCACTTTGTCCATTCAATATCACTCGTTGGCATATATATTACTACATTATTGTTCTACTACCAATTTATTTAATACTAATTAATTTATCCTTTAAACATGCTTAATTAATTTCTAATTTCTTAAGGCAATTAAGTTATGCGCTGAACATCAATTTTTAGGGGCCTAAATTAAAAATAGGCGAAACTCATACACATTGTTAAGTTTTATTTTCTAACTTAATCCACATATGACAAATTAAAATTCTTATATCAGGCTTTTAGTCATTAATCAATCTTTTTAGTAGGTTTAATTAATTTAAGATTATTATAAACAAAATCAGATTAATTAATGTCTTTATTGATTTCTTTTAATTATTAATTAATCTTTTCAATAGGCTTAATTAATTAAAAAGTGGTGTAAACAATATCTCCCTCATTTGATTGGTTTAGAATTAAACCGGACAAATGAACATTTAAGATTCTAATGTTAAACTTGATTTGATGGTTTTCTTCTAGGTTTTATGTTAAAAATAATTTCACTTCGAAGGAATTGATTAAACAAGTTGTTTGAGTTATCTCAAACCTCTCATCCTTTCAACAAGAACTCGAGTTGCAAAGAGCTCAAATGACTTATGTTCAGAGATTGGAACAATTTGAATATTTGTTCAAAGACAATCCTAAAAGTTAGATATTAATTCATACATAGCCTATTAGTTTTGTTGAGTAGACTTTTGTACCACTGCAATTTGACCTTAAAAAGGTTTTAAAATGAGGTAGCATGTAATTACTTTAGTGAAATGAATGTCTATTTTTACTATGTTATTATTTCTAAAATTAAATTATCACTTTATGACATGTTTAAATATGGTCTTCAATAGTTTTTCTTTAGTAATTTACCGATGCTTGTATTAACGGAGAATATTTCTATAAATATTTTTCATTTTTTTGTATCTTGTGTTCAATTCCTTTTAAGTGATAGGCTACCCCTCTCAATATTTTTTTTTATCTTAAAAGGTTCTTTTCAACTTGGAGACCATCTTACTAAAATTGTATTTGTAGTTCCAAGAGGTAAGATAGTATTCCAAATTAGTTCACCTTAATGTAAAAGACTTTTATTTTACTATCTTATTGTATGTCTTTTCTATTTTCTTCTTTTGAGCACACTTTTCTTCCAGATTAGGATTTTTAAGTAGTAAAACTTATTATAATATAATTCCAAACAACTAAAACTTATTAACATTATATTACTTTATATTAAAACATTATCAAATAGAATTCCTTTAAATCTAATATTTTTTCAAACAGCTAAAGCATATTACTCTAAAATATATACAAAAACCAACTCTATGCATTGGCCCAAAACGATAAAAAATATAATTAAAAAATTAAAATTATTTATGATTGAGATTATATCTTTATAATGTCAATATCAGTATACTGGAAAAAATTTATATCATGTAAAATTTAAGGTTATATAATAATATAAATATTATTCTGCAATTGGCACATACTTAATTCATAACATTTGTGTAAAATATGTAAAGTAAATTTATAGAATTATTATGAAAATGATAGAAAAGAAAGATTATTATATAATAAACCAATCAAGAGACAATACAAAACTAAAGATAATGCCTGAGAAAATAGAAAATAATATCATTAACAACTAGATCAAACAATTTAAAAAATAATCATTCCATACAAGTCACATTAATTATTATGGTCATTGTTTTACTTCTTCTACACCAATTAAAAAATTCCTCTCGTGGGACATATGACAATGAATAATTGTTGTGTACATGGCTTACTCCCCTAATCAAAGTTATCAGCAAAATTACTCCCAAAATCGCAGAAAAATGATACGTAAATAACAATTAGAAGCAATAAATTAAGAAGACAAAAACCAACAAAGGAATAACAAGAAGAATTACCAAGGCCATCGTACTAGATTATTCCCCCAAGTTCCGCTACTATTAGATCAGGAATAAAATGAAACTCGTGGCTCTCCACCTGATTTCCCCGGGAGTTTGCTCTCGAGACTTGCTCACCACGAAACCTCTTGCATTTATCCATCTCGTTCCTAAGATTTTACGAATGGTTGATTAATTCGATGAATGCAACTTACGAAATGCTACGGTACAATGTATTGATTTTATGTTTCATTTCTAGATTTTCGAGCTTTAATTTTAGTGTGTGTTTTTTTCCTTTTTTTTTCCCATAGGGTTTTAAGTATTCTAAGTTACTCCATTCGTTCAACTTATTTTATCAATTACAAAAAAAACTAACTTTTTACAACCACCGTAATAAATTGATCGAACCAGTTTAAATGACCACCTGTGTAATTAGATCTAGTACTTTGATCCTATTTTAGTGAAAAGTTTTTCAGGTAAATTATAACTTTACAGATGTTTATACAATTTTCGTGTATGGTTTTTTATATGCATATCATTTTAACAAGAATTGTAAAATGAGTGAAGACATCTGGGCCAGTCGGGCCAAACTAATAATTAGATGTCTTTCATCCAGATTGGGCCACTCCAAAAGAACGTTTGGGCCTAAACTAATTTCATCCCTAATTATTTTGTTTTCTAATATGGTATTGTTTTCTATAATGGTATCGCGATGAGAGGGCTTTCAAGCCCCCAAGTTAGTTTTTTTTATTATTATTATTTAAAATTTGGATTACATTTGACTACTAACTTTTTAAGTAGAATTTTTTTTTTTGGGGCCTAAATAATTTAAAAATTTTAAACTAAATATATCAAAAAAAAAATCCGTAAAAAATAAATTTATTTATTTATTTAAAAATTACAATGAGCAAACCATGCATGGATGCCTCGATGCATTTAAAATAGTTTGGATGCAGTTGTTACATTAGGTTGCAGGCACATGATAATGCCTCATTTGGGAATGTGGGTAATTCTTAAAATAAGTTTTTTAAAATTTTTTGTGAAAGTTTAATTTTAAAAGCGAATATAATTTTAATATTTGGTAAATAAATATTAAAAATTGCTTAGATAAGTAATGCAGTATTTAATAAAGTAATGTTTTTAATTGTAAAAAAACAAAAGTAAGCATGTAATGGGAATATAAGAAACATAATTGAGATTATTATGATAATTAATGAAAAAAAATCATATATATCTTTCTAAGCACCCCTAAGACTGCTCCTAGAAGTACAATTAAAAAGCAGAAATAAATTATTGAAATATGTGTTTTAGAGTATATTAAATACATCAGATTACAAATTCCAAGAAAAAAAATAGAAACAACTAACAAAAAAAAAATCCCAAATTGGCCATAGGTGTAGGATAAAAATTCCAATGATTTAAGTGAAAAATAATTTTTCATTTAATTTTTTGTAATTCCCAGTATTTCAATTTCGATCATTAGAATTTTTATCTAGCAGTCCGTATTAGTATGTTGGTGCCCGTGACTAAACTCTAAACGTGCTGATTTTTTATTTAGCAAGTGTACTAAGGTATTGTCGTAATTTTCTCAGTAATAACCTGAGTATCAAATCTCTCAATGGCTCTTAAGCGTAATGAAAATTGTAGGAAAATTCGAATCGCGCTATGCTATCATCAGAATTTACCTTTTATTACTAACCCAATTAAGTTACCATTACATCTCTGTGATTTATCCCGAAACAAGAAATGTTTGACTAATAAGCTACTACCAAATTTGCAAATATAAATTTTAACAATAATAATAATAAGTCCTACTTAAATGGGAAATCAAATAAATTAGTTTCCTCCCCTAATTATCCTAATAAATGAGTTCCAATTTAATTTTTCTATAAAATCACTGATATTTTTAATCTAATTTATTTCTACTCAGGGTATCATCGGGAGTTTGTCAGACTCCATAATTACACCTAGATAATTTATAAATTACTCAGACAGGTTTAAAATCTTAGATTTTTAGACTAATTGAATTTTTATTTATTTATTTTTATTAAGATTCATAAAATCATACTCATCAATTATGTTGTTTGGTGATTATATTGATCGTGTCAGAAATATGCAACAAATAACCTAGTAAGTATACTAGAAACGAAATAATAAATTCGAAAAATCTAGGTGTCAAACTCAAGTATTCTACTAAATCACAGACTATCTAATTACTATTTTTTTAGATCTACT
>MKEJ01024188.1:242-14881 GCA_001753735.1 Embelia ribes | reverse complement strand
ATAAAAATATTAAAAATAATTACACATTAAATAAACTTCATTTGACACTTCCTAAAGTTTTTCCTTTTTTTTTTTTTTTCCTTACAGATAATAATAAGTTGAAGTACCAAAAACTATTCATAATCGTATATCAAGATTCAACTCATCTCTACCCTCGTCAATCCACAAAACTTTTTGAAAATTTAATCATTTTCTAGCTGGCTCACTCGGAATATTAGACCGAAATAAGCATATTCTATGTACATCATATGTTTAGTAAAATATTTATTATCATGTTTATACTTTTTTACAAACAGTAATTAAACATTTAGAAAATTTTATGATATTTGAAACTAAAAAAAAAAAAAAAAGAGGACAAGACTAGAAGATAATTTAGAATAAATAAGTAATTTTTTTATTTTTTGAATATAAAAATAAATCACAATTATCAAATATTACAATTTTTTATAAAAGATCTTTTCAGTAGTATTTTAAATGGAAAAACTAAGTTATAACCATAAATTGAGAATTAAAAATTGAAGTATATTTATTTTTTAAAATATGGTATATTTCCTTTTCAGTTAAAATTAAAATTTTGAATAGCTAGAAAATAATTTTTAAAATTACTTTTCTAATAAAGATCAAACTTTGAAAGTTAAATCTTAAAAATTAATTACCAAACAAGGTTCCAGCGAAAACAAAAAACTAAAAATAATTGCTAATCAAACAGGGCTAAAATTATCGTTGATTTAAGATATGACTTTGTAATAAAAAGATGAAGTTTAGAGAGAGAAATAGTTAATACGAAGAAGATGTAATGTTTGAGGGAAATTGAAGGATTTGAATATTTTAATGTGTTGTGATTAAGGAAAAAATGATTTGTGATTAAGGAAAAAATGATGGTGTCAAAGTTCAAAAAAAAATTAATTAATATTTAGAAATTTAGAAATTTTAAATTTTTGTTGAATTTATCTGTATAAAATAGACATTATTTTGGAACATCATAACATATAAATATTAATAATAATTTGGAGGCGGAGGAGTAATTATTTTGAAATGATGGAGTGACAATCATATATATGATTATGTCATTAATCGAACCCTACTAACATAAATACTATTGTTGCTTTGGCTTTACTAACGTCAATGGCATATTTCTACGCGGTTCCTACCGGAAATCTACCAACTCGGTAACTCGGCCTTCGGACCCACAGAGTTAACTAATATTGAGAGTTAAGGTTTAGCTATCTCTTAAAATTCTAAGCACCTTTTATAGAAAATTCTACTCGTTTCTTATCTGCATGTATAAATGTTTGTGTGTTTATTTACTAACATTTAAAGAAAGAATAGTACATCCCATGGAAGAATCCCAATATCTTATATTTTGGTTTTCCTTAATTAATCTAATTTTCAAAAGAAAATAATTCTATCGTGCGTCATTCATGAGATAATGGTAGTGATTGCTATAACGGTTTTATTGTTATGAATTTGGAGTGAAACAAGTGTAGGGTTACAATTAATAAATTATAATCTACGATGTTTATTGGATTCATATCCCTTTTCTTTTCAAATTCATGGTATAGATACTGTAATGGCCGATATAATACCGTAACAGCGATAAATTTTTTATAATGCCTATTTAGCCCTCCTTATTTACGAGTAATGGTGGGATACACGTATTTGCTTAACATTAATTTTTTTATTCGTATGAAACTTTTAGCTACCTTGATTAGATAATATACACTTAAATTTTTTTATCTGTATAGAAAAAAAATCTGATAATTTTTATTACAATATTTCTTAGAGCATTCACACCAGCTTTTCTAAAAGGGGGTTTCTTACTCTTTTAATTTCTTAAATGAAAAATTGAGTGGAAAAATCTTCCACATCAGTATTTTAATTTTCAAAAGAGTTTTTAGAAATGTTATCATAAATTTTTCTGTTGATAAAGTTACTATTTACAATTTTTCTATTAAAAAAATATTTATTTGCCCCAAAATAAAACAAATACACTAATACATTAGAGAAATATTTTTTCAGAATTTATTATTTTTGTATTTAATATTTTCGATGTATAGAAATAACTTTTTAGAAAATTTAATGTAAATTATTTCTATTTCATATAAGAAAGTTTATAAATAAAATGAGAAATTATAATGTGAATACTCTTAACATGTGAAAGATATAATGTCAGTCCTATAGAAATATAAGAAAATTAAACAATGTCATCATTTAAAAACACTGTTTAAACTCAATAGTGTATTTCCTTCTCCTAATGAAAATGTACTTTACATAATTAATATTTAACTTTATTGATGATGCGTTTAAATATAATTTGGAATTTCTACGATAAAAAGAGAGAATATATTTGATTTGTTCCGAAGTAGTGGAAAATATTATAAAAATATGAAAAAGAATTACACAGTAAATCAACTTCATTTGACACTTCCTAAAGTTTTTCCTTTTTTTTTTTCCTTACAAGTGAAAGTAATTTTAAATATTTTTGCACTCTTCCCCCTAATGATGCATCTTTTAAATGAAAGTAAAAACAAAAGTTACAATTGAAAAGTGTTTGAATGGATAGGGTTACTTTCATAATTTAATTCTTCGTACCCTCTATAGTTTTATTGTTAGAAAGTCATATATCCAATTTAAAATACAACAGTTATGGTAATTTCTAACATTTTAATATATATTTTGATTTTGTAAGTTAATTGACCGCATGGTTAAATGTTCATATTTAATTTAAAGAGATAAAGTTACTTGATGAATTGAAGAATGAAGCAATATTAAGCCATTGTTAATTTATTTTAAGTATTTTTTGGATAGCAACATTGCTATTATCATGACCAAATTATAAAAATTCTTTTAGTGTTTTTTGTTCTTCTATTAAATTTTTGGGATTAAAAATGAACAATTTATTTGTATCTTCTGTCTTATTTTGATATTTATTTTTTCTTTGTTGTTTCTGATGCCTAATGGCAATAAATTGAAAAAAAAAAATTGGTATACGTTTCAAATAAAGGGAAGAGTTATAATATTAAAATAAAATAAAATTGAAAAAGTAAAAAATTATTTTTTCCATCCTTAAATATGCTATCGTAACATAATATCATGTACGTTTCAGGGTTAAAGTTAATACTCTCGAAATGGCAAAGATTGGTCAAAATAATAATGTACAAGATGGAAGTCTTTACCACCATTGGATTTAAAATTAGACACATGCTTTCTATTAATTAAATTATGGAGGTTATGGAAGATTAGATTATGGAGGGGAGCTTATCTTCTTAAAAGGGGGCAATAAAGAACGCAATGGCTAGTGACAAATTTCAAATACAAACCCCAAATCATAATAAAACCATTTCTTTACGGTCAGTATGTGTAAGCTAGTATTAGTGCAACTTTTACTACCGCCTTAGGGATGTCAATTGGGTTGAATTGTTTAGCTCAATCCACAATAAATTCAAACCAAATGCATTTGGGTTGATTTAAGTTGGATTGAAAACAAATGTGGGTTGGGTTTGGATTCAAACATAAATTTACTAATTGGGTTGTGATTGGTTTTTGTTTGGATTGGATTTGGCATTGTCAATTTGGAAAGCTATATTTTTTTATCAAATATTTTTCATAAAAAAAATAATTTCAAAAAATATTGAAATATTTAGATAAATTATAAATTTTAATTTTTAAAAATTTCTTTGTTGAAAATTTAGTTTTTTAAATTAATTATAAAAATAGTTTTCCTACAAAAATAATATTATTTTCAAAAATATTATTTTCTTAAAAACTATTTTTTTTAAAAAAAATAGTATTTAGTTTTTCACAGCAGTGGTTTAGCGAGAGGGACCTTCAATTGTTCTTTTATACGTCATCATATGGAGATATGAATTTCATTATGTGTGTTTTACTTAGTTCGTTTGTCGGAAAATAAGCTTTACCAAGTTCATTTGTTGGGAAATAAGTTGTACTGTGTTTTAACTTTTACCAAGTTCATTTGGGCTGGGTTGGTTTTGATGAAGTTTTGGATTAATTTGATTTTGGATTGGTTTAGGTTTGAATTGAAAGTATTGTAGGTTAAATTTGATTTGGTTAGAGAAATTTTTGAATTTGGATTGATTTTGGGTTACTTGATTGTAGATTGAGTTAGTTTGAATTGACCCAGTTGTTATCCCTAGAATCACTACATTGAAGGTAATGGTTTCTCTAGATGTAATTGCTAATAGGAATTCATTTTCATGCAAGAATAAGCCGGAAGGAAAAGGCATAGTCGCCAAGCTAAACCGAGAACCAAATGAAACAAAACTCTCACGAGCAATTACTTGGTCCGTAGGTAGGATTCTAAACATGTTAATTGGACAAATGCTCAAGAGTCGAAGGGAGATGGGAGGGTAGTTAGACCCTGTAAGAAATCACTCTACATAATTTATTTAAACTACAAAAAATCAACACAAACACCAAATACATGCAGATAGTTGGGCAAAGAAAGTGCAGCTATTTCGACCAACATTAGTCTCCTAATAAAATAGGTTCTCGATGTATTGATTAATCACAGAAACAGGAAGTATGCATCATATAGAACAGAATACGTAATAAGCTTCAAGCTAGGATTAGGTAGTACTTCCAACTAATATATAAGTGGAAGAAATACTAAAATTACAATTGATGGGACACCACAATTCAGTAATCAAGAGAACCTACAGATTGTAACCCAGAGCTCAAATTTCTCGATTCCTGTCGGCTTGTGTAGTCATCACAGCTGTTATTGTTGGAGAGCTTCTGTGAGGGGACCGAGTTTAGAAGCTCTAGTCCTCTTTTTCCCATCACCTGTACTTCTTGGGGAGATAGTATCTGGATGTACCCCACACTGTTGACAAATTCCCTGAAAGAACATACGTAAAGTAGGCAAGACGTGAACATATATATACTCGAGGTTTGATAAAAATAGACATCACCATAGCAAAATGGATTAAAACAACTCAAACCATCGCGCCAAACAAAAATTCAAATCTGCATTTATGTGGAGTCCAGTATACTGTAAAAGTACTTAAAGAACACAATAGTATTGGAACTTGCAAAGATTTGTCTTCATTTTACATGTTTTGTCTGTGAAGTTGTACAAGTCCACAAGAAGATCTAAAGTACGATATGAAAACCATATAACCTGTGGAAGACACTTCATATACAGGCATGGTCTTGGATGGGACAATAACTTTAGATGTATACAATGTGAATTGATTGATAGACCAATTTTTCACATAGATGCTCTACATAAATTGTGTGTAATCCATTCTCAAGCGTAAAAGAGTATCTAACTGGGACAAAACATGTTATTCTCCAACCAACATGATCATTTAGTCAATTAAAGATACTCCAATCTCAAAAACGAATCCATGCAGGCTCTTCCAGACTTGCACCAGAGCACCATGTTTGATAGATATGGGGCTCCAATATAGGAAAAACAATATTCAACAAAAAAAGAAGAGGAGAGGATGGGACACTCACAACCAAGGGTCATCACCAAGGAGAAGAACATCTTTCTCCCGGTCAACAAATACAAGCTGCCAGCCTGATCTCATGGTGTCCTCCAACTGGCCTTCAAGGCCAAACATGCGAGCAAGTTCACTCCGCAACTCTCGGTAGCCGCTGAATTTGGAGATATCTAATGATCTGCCATAGGACCCTGACCTGTATACCTGTAAGTAACCAGCAATACTTGAATTAATAATTGACAAAGGAGCTAGCAAAACCACTGGAGAAAAGTAAACAAAGAAGATTAACTATGAATGGGGGTCCTTTTTTATTCTGTACAAGGAGTGCAAAAAGAAAAATGATGGGTAGGAAATTAAGTATTTGACCTGCATGAAATAAAAATCTATTTGGTTGTTTCTATATATTATATATAATTTCAGGTTCTGAGTTTTCCGCTGAAGAAATCCCACTGAGGTTTCCGACAAGCAGTAATCAGTTGTCGAAAAAATAAGATCCTGAAAACCCCAATTTAAAACCTTCTTTAACGGTTTATTGAGGTCGCCTACACCAAGTAAGACTCTAGAATGAAAAATTAATTTCAAAACCTACAAACAGAAAGGTTTTTCTATGCGAGAAAATGTGGTCTCCAGTAAAAATTTTAAACATAATTTTCTTCCGAACCAAATAAAAGGAACCACCATCATTTAAAGCATGGCAAACAAATTAAGTTAGAAGGCTAGAGGTCAACTACCTTTTCTTCCGAACCAAATAAAAGGAACCACCATCATTTAAAGCATGGCAAACAAATTAAGTTAGAAGGCTAGAGGTCAACTACCTTAATAAAGGTTCCAGTTGTTGAGTTTCCTTGACCCAAATTTTCAGAAGGCGGCAAGAAACCAGATTCGCCAACACAACCGGAAGTTGTCATCGTTGCGTTCAACGAAAAGTTGTTACCTGCGGTACCCATATAGTTATTGGGTGAAGCAAAGGGTGAAGTTGTCGAAACACTGTCATTACCAACTCCCCTAATGCCTGCCATCCCATTTTGCATTAGAAGAGAGGCCGAATCTATATTGACCCCAAACAAAAGATTGTTCTGAGAATCATGGCTCCCTTCTTGGTCAATGGAGCACTCTCTACCAGGAAACGGAGGCAAAGATATAGCATTTGGGGAGGTGTTTGTATGGGGTGGAACCAACAGATCCACCTGGGGAAGAAGGGAATCGACAGCAACCCTCTTGGGAGGCCACCCAGAAGGAGATAATAACGTATCATTTCGTGGCAAATTGAGTAGGTGGAACGATTCATCTTGGGGAAACGAACCCATGAGACCCTGGAGAGGAGAGATCATTGCATTGTTGGTCATTGGGTTCCCATTAGGATCAGAAAAGTTCTGTTGTTGGCACATCGAAGATATGGCTTGCAGTGAAGGCGACGGGGCCTGAGAGCTCGAAGCAAAGTGAGGTAAAGCAGAAATAGAACTTGAAACTAGATGCTGATTCTGTTGTTGCTGTTGCTGATTATTGAACGAGTGCTGGCGCTGCAACTGTTGCTGTAGGACATGAGACTGAGATTGTGCTTGAGATATTGACTGAGGCTGAATTTCTTTACCACTTTGGGAGAAAACAGGATGAAGCTGTGACTGCTGTGAAACCTGTGGTTGCATCAGACCAGACGACCTATTGGTGGCATTCTGTAGGTGTTGGAATTGGAGAAGAGAAGGAAGGGCCTGCTTCGTAGGGTCCACACCCCTAATTTCTTGAAAAGCAGCAGCAGCCATAGCTTGGTAGAGATCACTTTGCATATTGAGCATGGAGGTTGACTGCATCCAGGGAGTAACACCCATTCCCTGAAAATTGAAAGACTGGATAGTGCGATCTCCATTATCTCCTCGGAGCCACATAAGGGTAGGGTTCATACCCATTTCATCTGCATACAAAAAACAAGACAAAGTGGATCCACCATTAATGGCTTAGAAAACGAGTGGTAGTTCAAATTAATCTTTTTTCTTTACGAAAAGTAGAAAAATATGCAAATAAGAATTTCAAAAACATATTCCATATTACGCAGCATATATCATATCAAATCCGTCTTGCATAGTCGTACTAAAATTTGCATCTCTTTTACTTAATACACATCACAGAGACATAAGATATCCTTAATTACCGGTTCTAAGTCCATTTTCAACAATACAAGCACTAAGCTATGTAGTTAACAAAATTACCATTAAAAGTAGGTAATCCGGGAGGCCAAGGCCGTTTGAGCCTGAGGGGAAATGGGGATGGATACATGGGGAATGTTGTCAAGGGTTCTATTTCCCAAAGAGAAACTCTTGGTTGTCTTTCTACAGCTGTTGACTCATCCCAACCAACCTGCATTCATCATGTCAACGACAGTCAAATTAATCGTTTGCATTAAAACGGCACAGTAAGGATCGCTTCAAGTACAAGATTTTAGTTCTAAAATTGTATGCCAGTAAACAAAGAAAATAAAGACAAACCTTCACTGAGCGCCAATGCGAGTTTGGCCACCGAGCAGGATCTAAGTCACTTATACCAGTTATTGTGCCCATGTAGCTGAATAAGATATTTAAAACAATTAACAAATACTATAAGTAAAATTAGGTGCTGTTGATATGAAATTAAAAAGGGGGACAAATAACTCTTGTTACAATTAACACCTCTTTTGCATTATACATGGAATACTCCATGAAAGTAAAGTTAGGTATACGATCCTCTGTTGACACAATTAATCAACATATCCAGGTGGGAATCATTTGATACATGGACTCCACAAACAGGCAACTGATTGTACCCCTTAGGTTTTGTTCAAAAAATATCACTTATGTCACATTTCCCTCAACTAGTAACCTCACATTAACAGCTGCCTATGTAAATCTTTTGCTCCTTAGGAGATCCAAGATAAAAAAGTGATAGGTCAATGTACTGCAGCAAACGCCTGATATCACAATCAGATGGTTCTTAAAATGTTAAAAAAATAAAACCTAACGAGAAGCAAAAGTATAATAAAAATATTTTTAAGAAACTCACCGACGAACGCTTGATTCTTCTGTTTCAAATAGCATTCGAAAGCGCATTCCAACAGAAATTCGAGTGTGGTAAACTGCTTTGACATATTTTGCTAGAGATATGACAAATTCTGATGGGCTAGCCCTATAACAGATGCAAAAAACAAAACATAAGAAAGAGTAAACTCATGACTGGAGACGCCTTGAGAGAGTAACACACCTTGGATTATAAAATATGGTGAAGCGGCTATTAGTTGTAGCTGCATGAGCCGCTGCAGCTAGAAGCCCCAAGTGCATGCTGTCACTTGATAAAACTGAAGATGGCATCACTGTTTGTGGTCGACTGGCACGCCTAATACCAAGAAGTAACTGATTCTTCTCATTCCTGAAAAACATGTCTATTTCAGTAATGATGATAGGACACACTAATGCATTAGTACAAACCAAAAACATTGACCAATACATTTACTGTCTCTTTTGAACATAGAATTATCGATCTGCTGTAACAATTTCTATATCCAGCCCCAAAATATCAATATTTCACCAAAAAAGTTTGAAAAAGTTGAATAGTAAAGAACATTCTGCAAGAAATCAACCATATAAGTGAGCTTTTAAGAAAATTTTCCCGCAAAAAGATGTCAAGCTAAGCAGCTTACCCTGCAGGAAATATTTTATCACAAATATATACTAATAACTGGCAATAAAATGACTTGGTTTCTAAACGTTTTCTTTATTTTTTCTTTCGTGCAGTTTAAAATTATAGATTACAAATGCAATTTTTTCCCTAGTTAATTTTGTTATCGGCCTTCTCATTACCTGTTAGTCGTTTAAATTTTTAACAGGGTCCTTGTTCATCTTCATCTTTATGTTTCAAGTGGAAAGAAAAAACAAAAAATCTGTCTGGTAGATCAGCCAACAACCTACCATATGAAAAGGACAGAATCTCCAGCAACAAGCCTTTTTGCACTTACAAACACGCTCCACCCAGTGGTAAGAAGATGCCTCTTTGGCTGGCCTGCAATGTGAATAAAACCCGAAGCCTTCATAAATAACGGTCAGGTTTCCAACACTTCCAACAGCTTATGTACTTTATGCAATGTGAAACATTCACCCTTATTATAACCCATCCTACCACACAGTAGCACATGTCACAGAAGTAGCAGAAATTTGATGCATAAAGTTATTGTTATCCCAAAAATTTTTATAATTACGTCTCTAGTGACATTAAACAATTTACATAACAAAAAAGTTTTAAACATGCGAGAGTTTCAAAGTCCTAGATTAAACATTCACTTCTTTCTAGACCTCACCTAGAGTGAAAAAAGGCTGTTAAAATCACTGACAGAAATCCCATTAGACGTACATTGGCAAAGAAACTGAAGTCTAAGATAATAGAAAAACCAGTCAAGATTATGAACCATAATACAAAAGTAGAGCCGAGAAACGTGGGAAAACCAGTCAAGATCATGGAAAATAATACAAAAGTAGAGCGGAGAAAGGAGACTCACCGCGAAAAATATGTCTAAATTTCCATTCATTATCATGCAGATCCCTAGCTATTAACTCTTGAGCCGGTGGCTGTAGGGAATAGTCCTGCGAAATCCGGAGTAAAACATATATCGAGATTAAATGGCAGAAAGTTTTAACCTTGATCAATTCCCTCAGTAGCATACAAAACTTGCAATTACCAGTGGAGGGAACACTTTTTCAGCTGCCCGTCGAGGAACAGAGAATCCTCCATGAGTACTAGTGTCGCTAGCAGTCAAAGTTTTGCAGAAGTAATTCATAGGCTGCTTGCTGGGAGCACCTAAATCAGCTGGAAGGAAAGAGGCATCCTTCTGCTCTTCCTGTCAATTCAATTAAAACAAGTTATCAAGGATTTTAATTCTCCTACTTTATTGTAGAGCCATTTATTTCAATCTTCATTTTGACAGCCACGGCAGGTGAATACTCAATCAAAGTCATTTCACCAAAAAGATTACACACAGAGTTTTGGTAGAAAGCCAAAACCTCTCTTCAAGAAAGAAAATAAACTAGAGCATGAGACGGAAATGACAACTCATTAAGGCTAAATTAATATACCATGCTCAATGGCTGCAAGGTCATCTGAGCATAAACCTCATCCGTCTCCACATCAGCCTGGAAAAAAAAATGTGCTTTCAAAACCAGATAGCTAATCACGCCAAAGAGACACGAAAGAAAAGGGAGGTGTGAAGTACAAGAATGCATTCCAAAAATGGGCCTCAAAAGAACTGGACCATTAAAACATTAGATTAGATAGTAAAAGGCTCCTTACATGCATAGTCACATTATGAAGCTGGCAGACGAGTTGTGGAGGTAAGCTAGGATAGTTAGGTATATGAGCATCCACTTCCCTGTTGGTTGATGCAGCAACCTAGGTAGGTGAATAACATACATAAAGAACGACATGATTAGATAGTTCCTAAATAATAGATCAAAGCTTATTGTAATGCAACTCATACACCGAAACCTCCTTCATGAAAAATAGAAAAGGGCTATTGTAAAAATAGATGAACACAAAACAGATTATAAATGTTCCCGAGAAGCTGGCGCTGCTAGAGGATCCACTACAAGCGTAAAGAAAAAGAAAGCAAATTATCAATTCAAGCAGACTCACCTGCTCACTATGGCCTTGAGGGAAATAGACAACTCGGCTTCCAAGAGCAGGGAGGGAAACCAAAGGGCCGGCACATGCATGCCAAAGTTCAGAATTCAAACACCTGTTCTCCCCTGCAGATTTTATTTCTCATTAAGCAATATTTACCCGAACAATTTCATAGCCCACTTATAGAAACCATTTAGTGGTTTGATAAAGATAATGAAAGTACCAAGACCATGACATAAATAAACAGATAATGTACACAAATCCAAGGAATTGAGATGATATCTCAGATGCAAGACATCAATCTAGCAACAAAAGCTACACAAACAATGCACGGATGAACAACTAAGCATGTGTCTGCAACTAGGATTACAAGCAACCAATATGAATATAGTTCTAGAAATTATTATTATTATTTTACATGATAAAAAAAGTGCGACTCTTGTGGCAATTACAAGTTCAATCTGGCTAGTTTTTTTTCTCCATGCTGGACCAAAAATAGCTCTACTTTTTCTACTTTCTTTTAATATTCTCTTTTCTAATTCCTATGTTAGGATTGCGCCTAGAATCAAAAGAGATCTGAACAAAGAATGATACAAGAAAACAATTCATACCCTCAGGAGACTGCTGATTAAAACCAGCGGAAGAGAGCCTCATTTCCCCCAATGTCAAGATAACTTCTTAAGCCAAAAGCCGAACACGAAACGCTGTTACCACAAAAGCACCAAAACAAGGCACCAGAGAACTTAACCGAGACTTCTCGAACTTACAAGAAAAAGTATGTTTGCATCCGCAGATCCCAACTAAAGAGAAATACCAAAAATGATACCAATTTTCCACCTCAAAACCCTCATAAGAGGAAAAAACCCCACAAACAAACACCGCCTAAACCTTCAACCAACACCGGTTCCACCACAAAATTCAATCCTTTCCAGCTTCATCCGCGCCAGATCTTCACCCAGCCCCAAATACCCCAGTTAGTAACTAAGCACCTCATGAATGCAAATCTTCACAAAGAAAGCAAGCACATTTCACCCAAACACAGCCATACAACCCCCAACTCCACAAACCCTCAAACTGTACCCCACTTTAGGCTGCTCTACACCTTCAATATCTTACCCAAAACTCAAAAACGCAACAGCAGAGAGAACCCCCAACTTTAAGCTTCAATACAGATGAATAACTATAACACTTGTACCCAACAAAGAATTTGTCAGATTCAGCTCAAAAGTTGAATCCTTTCATGATTAAACCAGTACATTTCAGCTCAAACCCCAACAAAACCCTCAATTTATTTTGCCTAAAGTCCAAATAAAAAAAAATTAAAAAAACACTCCAAAAAAGTGATTTTGGCTCAGTAACTATACCCCGAAATTAAGTTCCCACTTGCAAAAACCCTGGAAAGCTCAGATCCAAGAAACAAAATTACAGATTCAGCTCTTAAATTACACAATGGTACACTAAATTGAGCACAAATTGACTCAAATCACTAGTGGACGTGTAAATTGAGGTGAAAACAAGGGTTTATGCAGAGTAGTGGCAGTAGCACTACTGAAAGCTGGTACCTTGGAATTCCTCTCTCTCTCTGCCTCTCTCTCTCTCTCTCTCTCTCTGCGCATCACAATCAACCAGAAGAGTGACCCTAATTATTCAGTGTAGATTTTATACTGCCTCGTATGTATTTGAACATGTAGTGGAGTTAATTACACAAGCAGCTCCCATAGTTTCTTACCAAATTATATTTGGTCAGCATGGATCGCAGTTATTTTAATAATAAAAAAATCACATCACTAGACCAAAATGTGAATTATGTAGGGATATTTAGTCCTTTTTATGATGATTTATATTGATATTATCTCCTAATTTGAGAAATCCGAGTATGCTATTTTGGGGATATTTTGGGGTACTATTACTGCAATAATTAAAACTATAGAGACCAAATAGAATTTTAGTTGAATATATAGGGTTCGTTAGTGATATTCATCCATGTATTAAGTGTATACAGAGATAGAAAGCGTGTTGGATTTTTTCGATAGCGAGAGAGAGAGAGAGAGACCCCCCCCCCCCCGCCCCCCCCCCCCCCCCCCCCCCCCCCCCCCCCCCCCCCCCCCGAAGATTTTGTGACTTTTTGGTGAGTGTTTTCTGGCGATTTTTTGCCTAAACATAAATAAACCTCTAAAGTTGAGCTATTTACTATTTTTGCCCACAGTTGAGCTTTTCAAGAAAAAAGGCTAGGTAAGGCTCTTTTTATTTTCAATCAATTTTGTTTCTAAACTAATATTGGTTAATTGGAAAATACCATCTAATTGTAATATATGAAACCGGAATCAAGGATTGGGAACGATACATTCCTCTCCATAAAGAACTTAGATCACCTGGGGCAGGGCTCGAGTTTTTGCATAGGGGGCATTGTCCAATTATTTTTAAATAAATTGCAAAGATATAAATTTAGAAAGGCCATACAAAAATTGTAAATTTTAAAATTTTACAAACTCATTGCACATAAATCTTGGAGCTGGGGAGTTGCGGTCCCTATTAGGTTACTGGATATTTCATGGAGAGTGTGTGCTCTTGTTTATTATTCTCGTTTTCGTTTTCATAATTATTTCGTTAAATGTCGCTCCCACGCTTCCGTTTCCATTGTTGTTCTCTTTTGTGCTCCCGTTCCGTGATACAATGTCGTCCTCCGCTCACAAGCTAATTTAAAATAATGTCATCCTTGTAGATTTGTACATTACGAGGATAGCCAGTTAGTCACAATAATATGATTATTGTACAATCAATGTCGAATACCAAACCTCGCATTAGGATTATTTGATATGGACCATTAGAGATAGATACGACGACTAGCATGTTCCCGATTTATTGGAAATACCATTTAATCATATTATAATAGAGGTCACAAACCAAACTAAAATAATGCCATCTTCATATGTATGTACAATTTGAGAATAGCCAGTTGGTCACCATAACTGGTTCATTCCACAACCAAATTTGATTATTTATCTCCTCAAGTATACTTGTTGCTCACATTATTATTATTCCATATGGATAATTAGAAATAGACACAACTACTAACGTGTTCATGATTTAGTATACATTCGATATAATAATTTTTATAATTTGTACCAACACAGTGAAATTTCATACTTCTGCTAAACAATATTTCATTTCTTATCCTCTTATAAGTTACAGGAAAAAGAAATATATGTGACTTATGATTTATGAAAATAGTGATCCGATCAAAAGTAAAAGACAAATCAAAATGATGTTTAAGTATACCAACTGAGATAAATATTCGCATAATGAAACACATTTATGTTGTGTTTAGAGTAGGACGTTGAATATTAACATTTAAGTTAAAGTTGAAAACCGGAAACGTACTTCCATTATATAATCCAACAACTCTCCCTCTTTTCTTCATCTTATTTTTCTTCTTTTTTCAAATAATAATCAGCTCTCTAAGCACCCATCACTTTTTTACTCTAGAATCTAGATAAGTAAAATCTAGTCATATATACAAACATATAGAAAGCATCA
>MKEJ01024187.1:0-11382 GCA_001753735.1 Embelia ribes | reverse complement strand
TAAAATAGAAATTTAATTATTTTTAAAAAAAAAGAGTAAAAAGGTCATTTTCGGTGGGGTGGGGTGGGGCCCAAGGAGGGGTGTGAGGGAAAGCAATTTGCCAAAGGAAATGAGCTCTTAATAGAGAGTTTGACTAGATGACGTGGCAAACAGTAAGGTGCCCACCAACCAACTAGGATTGACTGCGGCAACGAGTGGGCGGCGGGTTCTTCTCAGTTGAAAACGTGTTGCTCTACGGGGATTCGCGTAAGCACATTTTATACTTTATATTATCTTATTATTTTATTCATTATTTTTATTCTTCAAGTCAAAGATTTTTGCTGGCTCTGACTTTCATGGTGATCTACTTTGTTAGGCCTTTTCAACGTTATATCTTCAATTGTTCAAACTTGATTTCTACTTTGTTTTTTCCCCCAAAACAATGCTCAAATGATATTAAGAAAGAATAAAAAGGAAAATAACAACTACCATTTTACTCTTGTATCGATATATAATAATCTGTACCGGTTCAGAAATGCAAAATAGTTTCGAATTTAAATAAAATGCAGTAAAAAAGAAAAATTACTATTTTTGCCAATTAATTTGAAAATATCTTTAGCCGAGAAGTGCGTTGGAGCACTCTCCTGAAGACTTACTCGCCCTCGATGATAAAATTCGCAATGTAAATCTCTCATAATACAAGACTTTTATGCAATCGAAAGGGCCCATGGCCTCCTTCAATCTTCGAAATTTTTGTAAAATTTATGTATAATTAGGCAGACCAAAAGTACCCATGGCCTCCTCCGATCTTCGAAATTTTCATAAAATTCATGTATAAATTTTAATTTTTTTGAAGAGTTGCATCGAGCATTCCCCGAATATACTAATGACTAGCAGTTATATGCCTCCACAAGTTTTGGTCCCTACTAGAAATTCCGGATCTGCCGTTGTGCCTAATTGAACCAAAACGGTAGTATTAGACTCGAATGAAAATACTATAAAATATGAACAAAATTTTGCCAAAAACACTTAGTAATGTAATCAAACCGGCTTCTCAATTTTCCGATTACAAGTCTCAGATGCGATTTTTTGCAAAAGAAAAAAAATATTACTCTACAATTTGGTACCAACGAACTGGTATGTACCATTTCGGATTAGGTACCATATACTGTTGTGGAGTTAACTATTGTTAGGGAGTTTATTTATTAATTAATTAGCGGTTATTTTTTTCGCACCCCGAATCCCAAGAAACCTGGGGTGCAAGTATTATATGTTTCCCTTTTTGAAAATAAAAAGAAAAAAAAATTATAGAATAGAAAATAAATTGAAAACACATTTTCTAATGCTATCTCATCAACACAACTAATCATCACTGAACTGCAGGATGATATTACTCACAGTCAACGGCATTTCACATCAGTACAATAAAAGTAAGTTATTCTAAAACTGAAAATCGAAGGCCAGCACTAACACCGGAATATATATATATATATATAACATTGTAAACCTGTTTGTTTACGGATATAATGTTACAAGCTACTTGCTTGTCAAAAAGAGTGACAATGGAAGTTATAAATATGTTATTAGTCTCGTATAAGACAAAAACATATCTATATTTCTTATACATCTTCTACAACTACTATATCAGAGTATGCATCTACTACAAATTTTACATAGTTGAAATAATACGATAGAATAGTAAGGCACTAATCAGAATAAAATCTTCATCTTCATTGCGTCTGTCCTAGTCATCTAAAAAATATATATAATATGATATCGCATCATCAATGATACTCGATATCCACCTCCGGACCTATAATATAAGATATAAGAAAAGAAAATGGGGGAAAAGTAATGGTTAGACAACCTGAAAAAACATAAACAAGAGTCTAAGCATTATATGAAAGATGTATGAGCATAAATATGCATAAGCATAAACGAGTGCAAATTATGAAACGAATACATAAACTACTCATGTATGCAATAGATGTCTTTTCTACATGAAACTGTACTAACACTACATGCCTGTCACTTTGACATTGTTTCGAATATGTATCTACTTCTCTTACGTAAAATTCAATGACGATCACCGTTAAGTTCCCGCGCCTGCACTGCAACGGAAACAAAGCCTTCATTTCCCCTTCGCCCACACTACATCAAGTAAATGGATGATCCCTGTTGCAAGTTTCCCGTCTTTTACGATAGGGCTGTAGGCCTCATTGCTTCTTTACTTATCAAAGTGATACACTGTCTTACATAAAATGTCATACTCCCCCATGAATGTAAATACCATGTTCTTCTACTCATGCGATTTGCATTGCTACTCATGATATATATAATCTTCATAAAATAAATAACATGCTATTGATGAACTACGAAAATAACATATACATGATAAACTGTAATATTAATAATGTGTGAAGTTTAACTGCACAAGTTAAATAAATCATGTTATACTACTACTAACAACTACTTCAAATATATCCTCGTGAGCGTATCAATTTACGTTCCACTACGATATCCTATAAAGTCTACAATTCAAGTTAGAATTCATACTATGACTACAAAAATACATTCGCTTAAGGGATTGTGTCAATTCCCTTTTTCTACGGTAGCATATATAATTCACTGTAACAACCCAGAAATTCGACTAAATTTTTTTATTTTTTTAATAATAATATTGTGCGTTGTAAATAATATTATTATTGCGTAGTATGCGTGGATTATATGTATATGAGTAGTGTGTAGTGCGTAATATGTTGTGCGTAGGCACTTGGCGTGGTTATAATGGAGAATCGCGTAGTAATGCAGTGTGCGGTCAGGTTTTGCCGGTGGTAACGTTGTTGTTTCATACCGTGACCTTTGTTACAGCTTCGATAGACCGGTACCGGATTTGAATTACCTAGTCAAGTCGTGGGGGTTAAGGGGGAGCCGCTCCTTGTGGGGTGCGCCCCGGTAGAAAATTTTGTTGGGTAGTTATTAGTAGGAAAGTTCTGTTTGGTCGGAGTGCTAGTATACCGTGGGGGTGTACCGATATACAGACTCTATTTGTTGTTCTAAACTCACTAGAAGCCAGCATACTGAGTAGTATATTGGTACACAGTAGTGTACCGGTACACCAAACCAGTGTTCCATTACACTCAGTTGTTTTGGGTGGTTGTTACTGGGAAAGTTTTGTTTGGTCAGAGTACTAGTATACCGAGGGGGTGTACCGGTACACATACTCTATTTTTTGTTCTGAACTCACTGGAAGCCGGCACACTGAGTAGTATACCGACACACAATAGTGTACTGGTACACTAAACCAGTGTACCATTATACTTAGTTGTTAGCGATGATTCAAAACTCACTGGAAACTAGCACACCAAATAGTATACTGGTACACTGGTGTGCCGGTACACCCAGTCGATGTACCGTTACACTCAATCAGCGTTAGAAAATCGTGGACCCCATTACTTTTTAATTTTATAACACTCATTTTCTCTCTATTTCTTATCATTTCTGAAAAAGTAAAGTGAGGAAAGAGAAGGAGAAGACCCCCATTATTGCTTAACCTTTGAGCTTCAAAATCATCTAACTATGAAGCTCTTTTACGAGATTGGAGGGAGATTCTTCGCCCTTAAAGCGGGGTGAATATTTTGGCATAAATATCGTCTTCTATTTCTCTCATTCATTTTTCTTCATTCTGTAAATAAACTTGATTTTCTTGATCCTTGTAGTGTGTGAATCATTTTTATATCTAGGTGCGAGGCGATTCAAGTGCGTTTACTAGATCAAATCATGTGACATAACATAAGCCGATTTAGGGATTTTGCTTGAGAAGTCTCAAGGTGACTTCTAGCAACTTAATTGGTACCGTAGTCAACAAATTTTAATATAAGGTTGACGACTTTGTCCAATGTATGTGCGTGAATGAAATGTTAGGATGCGAAGTGAATAAGCGTTAAATTGGACGTGGTAGAAATGTCAAATAGGTGTAGAATACGCGTAGACCCCATGTGGAATTGGCATAGAAGTAGAGAAGCGTAGAAATAAGCGTTGTTATGTGTGGATGATTTATATGCGAATGTTAAGTCGCGAAGGAGTAGAATTAGAGTAGAATTCATTAAATGCATAGTTTACATTCATGTTCATGTGTTGTTCATTATCATGTATATGCATACAAAATTAACATGCATAGTTAATGCATTTCATTGCATTTATGTGGCATTGTGTGGTGTTGCGTTGATTTGGATTTTGAAAGAAAATTATTTTAAAAGCGTGGGCGTAGTCCTTTCAATTTTTGGGACATAAATGTATCAAAAACCTAAAATGCGTAGATTTTAGTAATGAGGCCATGAAAGACGGGAAATCAGATATGAGATTATACCATTAATTACGTCATTAGCAGGTGGTGATCAATGAAGGCTCGCTCATGTCACCAGCTGGTAGTAGCCATAGCGATTTCTGACAGCATAGTGATACTTGTCCTGGATAAAAATATTCTAAAGTGTTAGTATTAGCGTGGGTGTGCGTTGGCATGTGTTGCATTCATGTTCATAATTTCACTTATGATTCATACGATATTTATGTGTAAATATGCAATCATTCACAATGTATATAGCCAATCTCTTCTTTATCATAGAATTTATTAACTAACCGTATATTTTCTTTGTCCTATATTTTGGCATATGCGTGGTTTTGTTGGTACGGAGGCTAGTATAGAGTATCCCTAAATACTCATATATACGTTGTACATATTTATTTTTGGAGCACGTGTTAGCACTTTATTATTATGTACTTCTTTTGATGTAGCACACACTAATAGCATAGATATAGTGTTGATATCATGGCGAATGTATAGACAGGTTCTTACTCCTTTATGAGAGACAAAGAACCTATGCATGGATTCATTTTCTTATCTTTTGTATTTTGACAAGCAAGCAGCTTGTAGTATTGTATAAGTAAATATGATGGTTTACTCTATTCAGATGTATACATATACATGTTTTTTGGAAATGGCGTTGGCCATTCTTATTTTTTTTAGCGTTATTGTTTTTATATATACATGTTGTTATTGATGTGGCTGTAGAATGTGCGAAAGATCGTCTTGCAGTGGCGGACAGATGCTTGTGTGAATGACGTAGATATTACTTTATATTTTTCTTTTGGAACCTTGTATATTGTACTCCGTTGTTCTTTTCTTTTGTTAAGGATTGCATCCCCGAGTTGTGGAGATTCGGGGCGTGACATTCACATATGATAAATTCTCAAGTTTAAGTTAGAACTTATTGTCTGCCCTACCTACAAATGTTTTAGAAGCCCTCCCGAGACTTTTAAACAAAAGCCCAAATTTATCGTTTCTTCGCCCCTCGATTTGATCTATCAAACAAAATCAAATCGTTAAACTCTGAGGCATAAAAGTGTTCAACTCATAATGATGAAGAAGAATATCAAGAAAAAATTCACGAATGAAAGATGCACGAAAATCGAGACAATTTAACAGAAAAGGAATGGAAGAGGAATTTACATAGAAACGATCTTCTCGTTGCAAGGGTGAAGCAAATCTACTTTTTACTCGAAATCGAGCCTCGTAGCTAGATGATATAGAGGCTTAAAGGTGTGAAAATTTAAGTCTCCACTCCCTTCTCTCTATATATTTTCGGAATTAGTATTTTAGAAATGAAGAAGATAATGGTTTTGGTCTATGCAACTTAAGTCAGTCAAAGCAATTGGATCGATCCAACAACACTTGGATCGATCGATTTGGCAAGTTGGATCGATCTAAATGCATCTGGATCGATTGGAGCCACAAGAATTTCGGGTCCAAACACATCGGGCCGAAAATTTTCAAAAGCACTCAGAATCACTTATAGACACTAATGGAAGTGTCAAACAACTTTTGGGATGGCATTTGAGTACCTGAAACTCGATTTACATGTCTTAACGCATCTACCGGCAAACTCCGACCGCAACTCCATTTCTACACTAACCGATCTGCTTCACGAGACTATGAACTACGCATTATATTATTCTACTATAAATATAATCATACTCGTCATACACTAAATTTTAATAATATTATGTTATGTAATATAATATTATTAAAAGCGAAAATATTTCTCTGAATTTCTGGAATGTTACAAGAATTGTAAAGGAGGACTTTGTCCCCTACCACATAAGTCCGAGTCTTGATATGCTTGTCATGCAAACTTTTCATTTTGGCTTTCGTGACTTTAGCGTTCTCATGTGCATCATTCCTTAATTCTTCCAACTCGACTAGATCAAGTTTTTGATTGTCCTTCGAAGCAATTAACGATTCGTTGTATTGCCGAATCGCTAAATATGCCTGATGCTCAAGCTCCACCGGAAGGTGGCATGCCTTACCATAAATTAATCTATAGGGAGACATCCCTAAGATTGTCTTATAAGCGGTTCGATAGGCCCAAAGAACATCAATCAAGCGGTCGGACCAATTCTTTCGGTTTGGATTAACCGTTTTCTTGAGTATCCCCTTCACCTCATGATTGGCCAATTCAACTTGACCAATCATTTGTGGATTGTAAGCCATTCTTACCTTGTGCACTACCCCGTACTTCTTGACCAACACCCAAAAAGGATGATTGCAGAAATGCGTTCCGTTATCACGATTGCATGTGGAGTATCAAATCGAGAGAAAATATTCTCCTGTAGGAATTTGATCACAACTTTGTGATCATTTGTTCATGTGGGGATTGCTTCAACCCACTTGGACACATAGTCCACGGCTACCAAGATATATAGGATACCATATGAGCTTGGAAAATACCAAGGAGAAGTATAAGTACTTATTACATAACATTATTCATCAGGGAAGTATTCATTAATTGGAGAAGAGTCAACACCCAAGGATTGGCTCGTTAGCCTCAATAAGTGATTGACAATGATGTTCTCGACTCTTTTCTTATCACCGATTGCGAGATCAAATTCTTGCAATAAAAGGATCCATCGCAAGAGCCAGGCTTTGACCTCCTTTTTTGAAAGAAGGTATTTCAGAGCTGCGTGATCCATAAAGATGGTAACGGGAGAATCAACAATATAGGAGTGAAATTTGTCTAAAGAAAAAACAACTACAAGTAGCTCATTCTTAGTCGCGATGCAGTTGAGTTGGGCATCATTTAAAGAATGGCTTGCAAAGTAAATTATATGTGGTTTCTTATCATTTCATTACCCCAAGACCGTCCCTACTGCATAATCGCTTTCATTATACATGAGTTCGAATGGTAAGGCCCAATCCGAGACTTGCATTAGAGGGGCAGAAATCAACTTTTACTTCAAAGTGTCAAATGCACTATGGCATTCGAAATTCCACTCGAAGTGGATAATTGAGGATAGAAGATGACACAAAGGTTTAGACAAGTGGCTAAATGAGCAAATAACACATCAGCAGAAATCGGCATGTCTAAGGAAGGATTCACTTCTTTAACCTAGGTAAGAGGGGATAGCTTTTCAATAAGCTGAACCTTCACTTTATCGACCTCAATTCCCCTAGCAAAGACAATGTACTTGAGCAAAATACCTTGTTATAATGAAGTGACACTTCTTCCAATTCAACACGAGATTTATATCTTCAAACCATTGAAGAACAAGTTCGAGATTGTAAAGATAGTCATCAAAACTATCTCTGTAAACAAATAAGTCATCCATAAAAACCTCAAGTATCTTCTCGACCATGTCACTGAAAATACTTATCATACACCGTTGAATAGGCGTCGGTACATTACATAAGCCGAATGGTATACGCCGATAAGCAAACATTCCAAAAGCACAAGTAAATATGTTCTTCTCTTGGTTGTCATATGTGATTCAATTTGATTATACCCTAAATATCTATCAAGGAAGCAATAATACACATGACTTACAACTCTTTCAAGGACTTGGTCCAAGAAAGGCAAAGGAAAGTGATATTTCTTAGTCACAGTGTTCAAACGACGATAATCAATGCACATGAGCTGACCCGTTTTGATATGAGTTGGGATAAATTCGTTCTTGTCATTTTGAAAAACCGTGACCCCAGACTTTTTAGGGACAACTTGAGCAGGGCTAACCCATTTAGAGTCGGGAATAGCATGGATAATTCTGCCTTTTAACAATTTTATAACTTTGCCCTTAATCACTTTTTTTCATTATTGGATTAAGCCGCCATTGCATTTGATGCACCAACTTGGCTTTATTCTTGAGGTAGATTCGGTGGCTAAAAATTAAAGGACTTATCCCTTTCAAGTCCACTATTGACCAACCAAGGGCTTGGAGATGTTTGCCAAGAACTTTAAGCAATTTTCTTGAATCGGAGTTAGTGTAGGGGAAATGACCACGGAAAATACCTTACCTTACCCTAGGAAGGTGTACTTGAGCTCCTTGGGAAGGGATTTACATTCTGGTGTTAGAGCTTTCTCATTTGGAAGGAATAGCATTTGAAGAAGGCATTTTGGGATGCTCAAAGTGTTGTTCCCACCTTGCAATTTGTATTGACTCGAGTTTCTCACACTCAACATCGGTATCAATCAAACCTTGTAAACATTTGAAGAAGGCATTATGGATTGATGATTGCACTAATTTCTTAAGTGAGAAATGATGTCTCCTTGACATGTAACTTTCGCTTCACCGTACACATGTCTTTGAGGCATTTTGCATACGATGAAATTTGTTTAATGGAAACAAGGAGTGGAATGTTAATTTTCACTTGTTAAACACTCTCAAAGTTTTGTTTTTGAAGTTCCACCTTGGGCAGAGATAAACATCGAGGAAATTGAGGTCTTGGAATAGAAACAACTTTTTCGGGCTTTTCACTTTCCTAAGTACCAACCATTTTTACTGATTTTAAATCCTTACTTAGCCCCTTAGATGTTTTATTACCTGATACGTTGGATTGAGGGCTAACCAAAGCATTGAATGATTGAAAACTTTGGTGCACTTGAGGAATTGGATTGATCAAAATACTTTGATCAATCGGAAGAGGTGAATTTTGGGTAGTTTGTCCCCGATAAATTTTTTCAACTTTTTCTCCCTCTTTCCCTCTTTTCGGGATAGTTTTTCCACTTCTTAAAATTGTCACCGCATTAACCTGATCAGGTTGTTTTACTCTGACAAACTACTATAGGAAAATTGCACCATCTTTGGTAGATGAGGCTCAAGCTAAGCCAGTAGTCGTCCCTCTCCCAATTTACCTAGAGCTTTGATAAGCTCATTCAGGTTTTGGGAAATTTCGGTGACAACTTTCCCCAAAATATTGACACGAGGATCAGTCAAAGGTGCTAATGGCTCATTTTATTGGTAAGGAGGGGTAACCTATACACCCGGTCCTGGGGGGCTTGTGCCCCAGTTTGTATTGGAAGTTTTGAGGAAGATAAGCCTCATTCTTCCATGAGAAATTGGGGTGATTACGACACCCCAGATTGTAGGTTTGGAAGAATGGATTTCCCTTACCTCGATTGTTGGTCGGAGGAGGTTGTTGTTACACGTATCGGGCCGTTTGAGCTTGGTTGTAGAACGTGTCTTTCTTGACCGCCATTTGGTAGCAATCCTCCATTTTATGGCCATCACCTTTCCAAAATACACAAATAATTTCCACCAGAGGTGTAGCTACTGTATGGACTTTTTCAATCTCCAAGACTTCCATTTTGTTTTTCAAAGCAACATATTTTTCCTTCCACTCTTCGGTCTCATTGAGATGATAAGCACATCCTTTTATTGGAATGTCTTTTGTGGATGACATACTTTAAACTCCGACCGGAGAGTTTTTCCATGTGTGGGATTCATTGATGAGATGGTCGAAAAATGGCCAAATATCTATGGTGCTATTCTTGAATAGATTTCCACCACACATGGAGGAGATCTTTAATTGAGTTGAGCATCAAAGATGGGTGAAAGAATTTGACAAGTCACCACTTGACATAACTATAGTAAAGACAAGTAAGGAAAAGATCCTTGAAATGCTCCCAAGCTTGGAAGAATTTATCGGATGGAAGGGTAGAAGAGTAGTAAATTGAGAGATGCATTCTTGATACTTCAATGTTTGGTGATGCGGAAAGTACTTATTCAAGAAAACTTTTTACATCTCATCCCATGTTTTGATAGAGTAAGGAGGAACTGAATTAAACCAAGTCTTGGTTTTGTTTTTAAGTGCGAAGGGGAAGAGTCGAAGACACATAATATCAGGCCCGACAGATAGATTATCGAAAGTGGAACAGATAACAACAAAGTCATTAATAAAATTATAGGCACTTTCAGCTTCCAAGCCGTTGAATTTCGGAAGGGATCGAATCATCCCCGCCTTGAACTTGAATCCCCTTTGTTGAGTTTTAGAGAGAATAATACACAACGGAGTACATCTTTTCAAAGGTTGAAGCACCTCTTCTGCCGATAAATATACATGATTGATAGGCGGGGGAACCAGATGATGAACAGAAGGTGGTGGAGATTGATTTATGTTAATATAAGCTTGAACCAAATGCCATTTGTTGGGGGATAATCCTAGAGGATTCCTTGTAGGATTTTGGTGGCCCGCCATGGGAGATGGAACACCTTGAAGAATTTGAGAAGGAGGAATGGGAGGATTATTTTGAAAATTTCCACCACCGGATGGAATTTTGGACTTCCACTAATGACAAGCTATGGAAATTTGTTCGAATTCAATAGAAATAGTGGCAATTCGAACGTTCTTAGCATTCCATTACTAGGGAAGTCCCCGATAACGGCCTCAAAAAACTGGACTGAACCTAAAACATGCATATTTTTACTTAGCAAGTGCACAAGGTATTGTCTTAATGTTCTTAGTAAGAATACCGAGTATCGATCTCTTAAGGACTCCTAAGTGTAGGGGAAATCCTAAGAATGTTTGAATCACACAATCCTAATTTAAGAATTCATTTTTTTATAAAAACTAAATTAATTAAATTAATCTTTCTCGTACTTTCTCCTTGGTTGTCCCGATTTGGGAATTGTTTTTGGCTACACTAATGCAATAATTTAATGAATAAAAAAATATGAAAAATAAGAAGAAGAATCCTGTCGTTAATGGGGAATCCGAAAGATTAGTTTCGGCCCATAATTACCCTAAATGATGAGTTCCTATTGAGTTAGTCTTGAAAATCATGGAGTATTTATTATATGGTTTGCTTCCATCTAATGTGTCATTAAGAGTGTGTCAGACTCCATAGTTACGCCTAGACAATTTCTAAGTTACCTCAGACAGGTTTGAAAATCCTAGATTTTCAGATTAAAATTATTTGTCAGATTAAAATTCCCCTAAATGACAAGTACCGGATAAATTTGTCTAGAAAATTATGGCCACTTATTCTATAGTTTATCTCGACCTAGTGTGTCATCGGGAGGTTGTCAATCTCTATAATTATACCTAGGCGATTATAAGGCCCCTATTTTCAG
>MKEJ01024179.1:0-17256 GCA_001753735.1 Embelia ribes | reverse complement strand
TTTTTTTTTTAATCATGGGCCTTGCAAATTAGGAGCAACATTTTTTTCAATAACAATTTTTTTCCATTCAACTGACCAAAACACATAATCAATACCTGTACATAATCTGTACTTTTCATACTAACAAAAACTTGCAATTAAACCTAAGAAAAGAAATTGCCTTTAATTAAACCAAATTGAAATTTTAATTGCAAATTTTGTATTCAAAGGAATAATTTTTGCTATAAAATAGTTAAATATTTAATTTTAGCTAGCTTGTTTGGTTAATTTTTTAATGCATATCGCGTGTGCATACCTATTAATTATATAAGAAAAATACTTCTAAGCAATGATGCCATGAATGCAGTGATAATATCAAACCACTTTTGATTTAAACATTATGGCCTCAGACCGTTTCGGCTTATAACTTAAAACTAAACTTTTGGTTAGCATAGACAACCAATAGGCCTATGGAGTACTCCACAAAATCACAACGCCATCGGAAAAATTATTTCTTTAGTTAATTAATCAAAATCGTGTCAAAGGGTTAGGTTACGTCTTACAAATAACTTAAGGAAAGCTCTTCTGCTTCTTTTTTTTTTTTAACCTCAAGATAGTGAATTTTTTTGCGATACTGAGCCAGTTGAAAAATTAGGATCTAAAAAGAAGACCTCGGACTTTTTCTTGCCCCAATTGCACTTCCATCTGGCGATGGGTTGGTTGACCACAACTTGAAAACATTGTTCCGCAACAAGTACTGCATCAGGCAATCGCATTAACACTAAAAAGAAACAGATAATCGCACTAACAAAAGAAACATACTTTTTTCATATGCATCGATTTGACGTAGGATTTGCATATAAATATAGTAGTCACAATAATGACCACCGAGATACTCATGCAAGGAAACACACCATTTTCGTATGCTTCAAGACTACACATCATTCACATAAATAGTACAAATACAACGATACAACAGCAATAAATCATCCTAAATTTTGACCATTTCAACAAAATAAATAGCGCATACCATACGCATATATATTATCCCGAGTTCTTAAATTAGAGAAAGGAGGGGGAGATATCCATGGGAAATGGATTAGCCAAGACATGATGATCCATATAGTAGTGAGCCGTAGCAGCGTGAGGGTGCGAATTCGGGTCCATCACAACAAACTGCATGTCCTCCGAAGGCTTCCAATGCCGCTTCCTTTGGTTTATGAACCAGTTGTTTATCTGTTTCTGATCCAGCCCCGTCGACTCTGCCAGTGCCAGCTTCTGAGATTCCTATCATCCAACAACAATGAAAAGGTAAATATATGATTTTTGTTCAGCAACAAAAATTGCACCATGCAACCAAGATTGTAAGAAATTATTTACAAGTCAACTATAAAGCATTAAATTGATGAAAAAAAAAAAAACCAAAAGGGGGTATGTCAAGATTTTGAAGTTCTTTATATAATACGAACTTCGAAGGCCGGGGCCTCTTATCCGCCGATGGCCACAAGGTTGTCAAAGGGAGTTGTGCATATAAAATGTATGACAAAACAATTTTCTTTTGCAAAGCAATGCGTCTAGTTTGTTGCTAAAACCTGACTTTCGCAGTCACAAATGGCAAAGCTACAAGCAAACTCGAGCTGGATTCAGCCTAAATTCAAACTTGATAGAAGACGCTTTTTATACATGCTAATGTATGCATACTTTCTTTGTTCACTTGTGTGGCAAAATCTTATCCCTTGGTGGTGGATTAGTCCTATATTTAAGGACGAGATCAAGGTTCATGATTCTGTCACCCAAGTGTATGTACAAGCATGTAGATATTAGTATGTATATATATATCATTATTTGCACTAAATGGAAAATGAAAACTAACCTCAACATAAGATAGGAAGAAAAAACAGGAATTTTTTCAGCCTGAGCTTTTAAATAAATAATGTTCACTTGCGCCAAAAAAACTTTCTGAGGTATAAAATAATCCCTTCACAGAAGCAAAACATTCAATTGGAGAGAACTGCTTCTTTCGAAAATCATTTTGCATTGACAAACGTAAAAAGACCAACGGGGAATTAGATTAGAAAACAATCATATATTAGATTGACCCCTCAAATTGCATTAATAATAGATTCAATCCTAACATCCTTCAAAAGCTGTGAAATTTGACACATGAATTACTAAAATAAATAAATAATATCTTTCCAAGGCTAAAAAAGCAAAAAGGAAGTTTCGGGGTCAATGATAAAAGGATAGAAAGATACCGAAGGATACGGCCATTTGTAATTTCGACTCCACCACTCGAGCAATTGGTTCCTAGCTTCCTTGGGCAGCTTCCCCTTCTTTCTTTTCTTCATAAACTCCTGTTTTAAGCTCCCTAAATAACCGCTGTATTTCCTTAAAAGCTGATCCTTCAACTCCTTGTCTTCTGCTTGCGGATCTACCAACCCGTTATTAAATTCAGCCTCATCTTCAGAAGAACCATTTCTCTCAAAACCTTAACCGCAAAAATAAGCATAAAAACAGCTGGCAATGATTTTTACGAATAATAAGACCACCACCTAAATTTTTTTGTTGAATCACTAGAGGTAACCAAGTCTTTCATCTTAGATGAAGCTTATCTTTACAAAAATAAAATTCTACGCAACCGATTGACACTCAAAGAGGTTTTAAAGCTCATCATAATTGGTCCGAAAAAATCTAAAACAAATAAATCACAAAACAAGAGAGTGATTAAAAGGCGTTTGAGTAAGCCTTGCAACCAAGAAGGAATACGATAATGTACAAATGCTCAAGGAAAACACCTGGCATGAGACACGATTTGTCGTAAAATAATTAGTACAAGTAATCGGACCATAAAAATAAACCATGAAGGCAATTTTTTCGTGCACCACCATCAATAGAAAACCAAACATTCTGAGGAGGCTATTTTTTAGTACAGCTTTTAGTGAATTATATTATACGATATTTAGGATTAAACGGAACAATCAACTGTCCTAAAATATTTTAGGGGGCAAATATGCCACTAAAGTGGACTTCGTTCCATCTTCACTATAAAAACCACAACAATCTCCAATCACCCAATTTGCTTGTAGACAAACCCATAAATTTAATAATCGGTACTTCATTATCACCCACTTCACAACGTTAAAATGTCAAGCCTCAGTAAAATCGCACAACGATCTTATAGACCACTTTCAAAGTCATCGCATCCCCTCCCCCGGGAGAAAAATTTAAAACGAAAGGCACCAGGCCAAAACTACTAACATCTATAGCTTGACCTTTGGTAACTTTACACAAAGGGTGCTTCAACAAATGAAAAAACATGGACAAGTATCACCACCACGTTGGAATATTTAAATAATTATGGCGCCACATATGTAAATATTAAATATGTTGTGCTATCAAAATAATTAAGCAAAAATAAAGTAGTATAATGACTATTAAGTGCATTATTCCAAAGGCATTTAGGGGTGCCGTATCCGTGTAACCAATGCAAAAGAAATCCTTGCTGAAATTGAAAAACGATTCGCAAAGAATGATAAGGTGGAAACAAGCACACTTTTGTTGCGCTTCATTTCCATGAAGTATAAAGGCAAATGTAATTCAAAGGAGTATATTATGGAGGTGCCTCATATTACTTCAAAACTTATGGCTTTAAAGCTCGAGCTATCTGACGACTTGCTCGTGCATTTGGTAATGCTCTTACTTCCTACACAATACAACAACCAATTTAAGGTCGGCTACAACGGCTAAAAGGAGAAATGGTCTCTTAATGAGCTCATTTTGTATTGTGACCAAGAAGAGAGGTTGAAGCAAAGACAAGATTGACAATGCTAATTGGCAATAGCCCCTAAAAGAAAGAATAAGGGCCAAAAGAGAAAGAATGATGAAGTTGCTAATTATGGTCCAAGCACAAAAGAAGCAACACAAGGAAAACAATTGTTTATTTTGTCACAAGGTAGGATATGAAAAGAAGAAATGAGCGTAATATCATGCATGGCGTGCAAATAAAGGTACATTTCTCAATTTGGTCTATTTTGAGGCTAATTTAGCTTTAGTACCTAGAAACACTTGGTGGTTAGATCCTGGTGCTACTACTCGCATAAGTGTTTCAATGAGAGATTGTCTGAACTACCGAAAGCCAAGTGATGGTTAAAGACACATCTTTGTAAGCAACGGAAAATCGGTGGAAGTGCAGGCAATATAGCATTTTAGTCTATTATGAAGAACTATTTTTTATTTGAATTCGATGGCTACTTTCGTTGAACCGTCTTTTAGACGAAATTTGGTTTCTGTTTCTTTGTTGGACAAATTTGGTTTTTCTTGTTCATTTAGAAATAATCATTTTAATTTATCTCTAAATTCGAATATTGTTAATGCTGGTTTCCATTATATACATGTGATAACCTATATATGCTTGAAGCTATTGCAACCTGTAATGAAACCTAGCATGGAGAATTATGAGGTATCAAACGCAAATTCAATAAAGAAAATTCAGCCTCATTAGGGCACAAGCGATTAGGCCACATCACTAGAAATAGGGCAGAACGACTTGTGTTTGATGTGATTTTATATTTTCTTTATTTTACAAATTTTGATGTCTGTATTGAATGTATGAAGGGAAAACAAACCAAACCTAAAAGATTAGATGCCGAAAGATCTACAAAAGTTTTACAATAAATAATAATACATGCGGATTTGTGTGGGTTATTCCCTACAGCTTCATGGAATGGTCAACATTATTACATGACTTTTATACACGATTACTCAAGATATGGCTGCTTATATCTAATTAATAAGAAATCACAATCCTCGGACATGTTCAAAACATTCAAAGTTGAAGTTGAGCATCAACTCGACAAAAGGATAAAGAACATTACGGCTGACCGTGGTGGCGAATACTATAACAGATATAACGGACAGATGATGGATCAGGTAAATGCCCAGGACAGTTTGCTAAATACCTAGAGGAATGTGGAATCGTCCCACAGTGCACCATGCTAGGAACACCTAGCATGAATATAGTAGCTAAAAGACGAAATAGTACAATTAAGGATAAAATGAGGAGCATGGTTAGCCATTTAACTTACCTGAGTCACTCTGGGGTAAAGCATTCGAAACCACCACCTAAATTCTAAATAGAGTACCGACTAAAGAAGCTGCACAAACACCTTAACAGCTTTGGACAAGCAAAAAGCATATGCATGTTTGGAAATGTCCAACAGAAGCAAGTTCATATAGGCCACATGAAAAGAAACTGAAATCAAAAACCGCAAGCACCTACTTTATTGGCAATGTGGAGCGATCAAGGAGCTTTAAGTTTTACAATCCCACACCTGAAGAACTTGTGCCATTAAGGCGATCCACAAGAGAAAGTAGGAAGGCAATTTCAGATGATTGTCGTATTTCTCCTGGAACACGGGGAAAACTTTAGAACTTCAGAAGATCCAATCAACTTCCATCACGCCATGGAAAGTTCCAATTCTCATAAATAGATTGAAGCAATGAATGAATAGTACAAGTCTAAGCAAGACAATAAGGTTGGGAAACTTATTCCATTACTAGTATGTGCAAGGCCCATTTGTTGCAAATTGATTTTTAAAACCTAAAAGCATTCATAAAGTAATATGATGAGAGGTATAAGGCGCTTCATGTGGCTAAAGGCTTTACTCAAAGAGAAGTGATTGATTTTAAAGACTATCCGATTACATCGAAAAACTCTTTCAAAACAATCATGGCACTCGTTGCACATTTTGATCTAGACTAGATTTACATCAAATGGATGTCAAGACAACATTTCTTAAAGGCGAAATTGACGAAACAATTTATATGGTGCAGCTAGAAAACAGTGTCCGGAGACCCAAAGAATATGGTTTGCAAACTGACAATCCATTTATTAACTCAAGAAAGCATCCCGTCAATGGTACTATAAATTTCATCAAGTGATAACCTCATTTGGTTTTAAATAAAACACTGTTAAAGATTATGTATATCACAAGTTTAGTGGTAGTAAGCATATTTTTTCGGTTTTGTATGTGGATGACATACTGCTTGCCACAAATTTTTTAGGTTAATAATTGCACAACACCAAAAGATTTATATCAAAACAATTTAAGATGAAAGTCCTTGGTGATGCCTCCTTTGTATTAGAGATCGAGATCCATCGATATCATTCTCGGGGTATTCTTGGATTATTACAAAGGAGCTATATATTGAGAAAGAGCTTAAAAGATTTGGCATGCAAGAATGCAAACCACATGGAACCCCTGTTGCTAGACAAGTTTAGTCTCAATCTAAGCCCAAATAATAACCTTGAAGTCCAAGAGATAAAAAAGAGTCCCTATTCATCAGCAATAGGAAGTCTTAAATTATGCTCAAGTTCGTATGCATCCGAACATTGCATACATTGTAGGGATACTAAGTATTCAAGCAACCCTGGAATGGATCATTAGAAAGCATCCAAGCGGGTTATAAGTATTTACAGAGAACAAATAATTATATGCTCACATACAAGGAGATCGAATCAATTGGAGATCATTGGGTAATCCGATTCCGATTTTACGAGATGCCAAGACAATAGGAGAACCACTTCGGGATATATTTTTTTGTTAGCTAGTAGAGTTGTTTGTTGGAGGAGGGTCAAACAAACACTCGTAGCATCTTCCACCATAACGTTAGAGGTTAGAGTGTTATGAGGCATCAAAGCATGGAACATGGCCACGAAATTTTGTTACAGGGCCGCGAATTCTAGAAGGAATAAAAAGACCTTTGAAGCTATATATTGTGACAATAAATAGGCAGTGCTATTTTCTAATAACAATACGAGCACGAACAAATCATAACATGTTGACATTAAGTTGTTAGTTGCGAAAGAGAAGGTTCGGACCAGTCATATAACTATAAAACACATTGGAACAAACTCATTGATAGCATCGCTAATGAAAGCAGTATCACCCAAGGTTTTTCATGAACATGCTACTCATATGGGTGTTGTCGTGTCTGAGAATATTACCGTATAGTGGAAGTTTCTATTACATGTATATTAGTACTTGATTTTGGTTTTGGACACTATATTTTGTGTATTTGGATATTTATCTAATCAGACTTGTGGTTTTTCAGTTCAATACACTCTAATTTGTTTTTATTTTTTTAATTTTTATGTAAAGTTTGATCTCACTAAAGTAAGGAGGAGGCATGTAGAGATCACATTGTATGTAATTTCCATGATACACATCCATAATTAATCTATGTCATTTGGCATCATTTGTACACGTGACCATTTATGGATCTAGTTACGTTAAATGTGATGAAAATCACTTTGATCCTATATCAATTTAGCTAATGGACGAGATTGTTTTGGAAATAAACTAAGATTATGATAGCAAGTAATCTCATTTTGGTTGAACACATTTGTAAGGTTATATATATGGCCCAGTGGATGATTGTTGGAATATTTCAATAATTATGGGGCTACATATGTTAATATTAAATGTGTTGTGTTATTAATATAATTAAGTCTTACTAAAATGGACTAATTAAGATTAAGTATTTGGCTTAAGGATATAATTGTTATGGATTTAATGTGTAGATACTCAAGTGATATTTCTAATTCTATACAAGTGGCAGAATAAGAAATATTTAAACCTAATATTTGACCTACTATAAATATTGGTGTTATGCACCCCAACTCATACAACACAAAAGGAACCCTAGTTCTATCTATTCTTCTCTACAACCTCATCAATAGTATAAGAAACAAATTAACTTTTATCATTAAGGATGCATTAGGTTGGAAAATCTAACCTCTTTGAAGACATTCAGCCATAGATTCAAGTCAACTTCCACTATTAATCTATGTATCTCTCCAATTAAATGGAATTAAGCATATAATATAAAGATTTGTCTATATTACATTGTTTTGGTCTTTCATTATTACGTTTATGGTTATGATGAATAAATAAGACTAGAAACATGACAAGGTTAGATGAATCTATATACGACTAGAAACCCATCATGTATAAATTCTACGCACCAATCCCGTTGTGATGAAATGCTTTACAGAGAGTCAAATCTCCTAAATAAACCCTAGCTAGAGGATCAAGAATTAACAACTTAGGCAACATTACTCCAGAAACATTTATCGAATCAACAAATCTAACATAATCTAAGCACTTCCAATGAATATTTCCTACTATACTCAAATTATTCTATAATAATGTCATCAGGATGGAAACTATTAAATAACTTCCCCAAAATCCTAGGAATACATTCTCCATTTTATAGTTGCACACTGTAATTTCTTATGTATTTGTACATCAACTCAGTATGAAAAACTTGTACATGAGCTTCCTCTCACTCATACTAAAATAGAATACTAAAACAGAACATATAATAAGTTGATCCTTCATCCAAGCACTTAGCAACCTTCTAGAAAAAAATATTTATACTCCTTAGAAACTAAACATCCCAATTAAATAAAGCTTAATTACTAAGTAACTAAGAAGCCAGCTAGCCATATGTAAAATATACACTTACAAACCGATCAAATAAAAAAAGAAAAGCAATTAAATTCCAAGAGGTTCACAAAATCTACAATGATGACCACTATGGTCACCATAGGTTGTAATCCAAACAGGCTTCGGTAACAACAAATTATTATATACCATAAATAACTTACTAAATCCTAACATTAAAAAAATAACTAAAAGAATACTTAGTAGGGTATCAAAAATTCAATAGAGGATGAAGGAATGAAAAATTACTGTCATTCGTTGTTACTTTAATATAGGCTATGAAAATATACATTACAATACTAATAATATTCACAAGAAACGAAGAATATCATGTCAAATATGGCTGCAAAAGTAAAATACTTTCTTTACTCTGGTATTCATGGATGCAGGCATCTGATCTTGAAACATTTAAAGTCAAATTGGGTACACAATTGTAATGGAGAGTCATAGTTACATAACAGATCACCGGAACAGAACTACTAGTTTGCTAAAAGGAACTATATCCATCTCATAATTTTTATCAGTCAAAATTTTTATTGCATAATTTTTTATTTATAATTTTAGTTTTGAATTCATAGTATTTATTTATATATATTCTTTTTACGTAAGTTCAACACTACTAATAAAATTTATGCTTATATACAAGTCACGGTCCGTCCCTGATAGATGGCGTATGATTTTATGGAATGTGTTAGCAACACCATAAAACTTCAACATGAAATATGTTCAAGGTCAAACGACTTCTAAAGCTACAACACAATCATAGTGACCCTTTTTCAGTTAAGTAAATAACTTTGTGAGTAAAGTTCGTTCTATATAATGATTGGTCAAGTAATTATTATTTAGTCAAGCTAATTTACTCCACTTGTTTACCACTAATTATGTTTCCAATGCAAAGACTTGGCATGCCTCACTTGAGGCATTTTCATTTCCAAATTTCCAAATATGCAGAGCATCATTTACTAAAGCTTGCTCTCAATGCAAAATTATTTTTTCCTTGCAATGTACACGAGTACTAGATTTTACTACAAACTAGAGATAATATATTGTACCATTTTTAATGAAATATGTATTAAAATACGGGTAATAAGTTGTCCTCATGAAGTAATTTGTTCTTAAAACATAAATTACAAGAAAATAAATTCTTGTGCGGGGAGAACTTCCCATTTGCTAAGTACCAAAAGTTGCCCACAATTATAGTAATTTATTCCGAAAACATACATTACAAGAATAAAAGTTACGGAACTGAGAGAACTTCCCATTTACAAAGTACGAAAAAAAAAAAATGGTCTAAGATATGCATGCTTGTCTGGCTAGACCTAAGATCTTCCGCATATTAGATACATTTTCCAACACTTTTAAGATGATTCACACCTTTTCATTTATTATTAACCCAGTCATTAAGTTTCTTCATATTAGTAGTTGAATCACAATTATTCATTAAAACAATGAATCATCAAGGAAAACCATAAAATTTCAAAGTGACAAGGTCAACAAAAAGACGTGTGCCTATGTAAGCATATATGTTAATGGTTATATCAAATGAACCTAAAAAACCTAGCATTTTTAAGTCGAAGAATATGGTATTTTGAGTACGTCCTTTAATGTTTAACTGATATCACAAACAAAACAATGGCATAGTCCCGATGACTAATTTCAAAACAAAAGTCCAAAACCTTTGTAATTGCATTATTAAGCTAAAAAACAAATAATTGTGCTCTATTAGAAATAATAAAAAAAATAGAACCAACAAGGTCCCAAGGCTTTAAGATTTTTTTATATCTTGCAAATTTCTTTTTACAAAATAATAATTTTCCAAAAATAATACTTCTTTCCTTGTATAACCCTATATAATGGTCAAACAACAACATATATATACATAAAAAAAACAATAAAAGCTAGTCGCGGTAACATATGTAACATTATCATCAATTTCAACATTCAAATATGAATCAAACATCAGAAAAACAAAATAATAATGAGTGGAATAAAAAAAAGAATATTTGGCTAACAGTTAAAGCTCAGGTGAGACTTAAAATCAACCAAAAATGCCCTCTACCCAAACCCTACCGGAAAAATAGATACAATAATTGAGCACTATAAACGATATCTTAGTCCCCATTAAAACAAATCTTTGACAAATGTACCAACCTATTATGTATAGGTATTATTGGCTAGAAAAAATTGACACACATATATATTACGAGTGCGTGCAAGGAAGAGAAATGAAAAAAATGAAAATCAAGTAAAATACTAGACCCTAAGATGATGGAAACGCGCATAACTAAATAGAATATATCGAAATAACTAGGAAAATTTTAACATAAACCACAAGTGAGAAAAAAAGAGAAAACAAAACTAAGGAATGAACATAAAATAAACTAATTGGAAGAATTTAGAAGTATTTTTAAATAACACTACTCTTTTTCTTTTTTTTTTACTAATAAGTATATATTCATTCGTAAATAGCCAAAATAAAAACAACCAACCATGAGGTCTTCAAGATTAAGGATTATTGAATAATTATTTAAAGATCAAGTGAACTAGAAGGAACATTTATTAGTATATATATATATATATATTATTTAAATAGTCACCTTCTCAATATTTAATTAATACCAACAAAAACATGCTTAAATAGCCACTAATTAAAACAATAAACAACCGCCATGTCTTTAAGATCAAAGGCTATTTGTATTCTTCATATGAGAAAGGCTTGATTGTTATTACAAGCATATATATATTAATAATAAAAGAGGGGCTTTAATAAGATCAAGAAATATTGTTTTCCATAAAAAAGTTTCATCTAAATTAATTAATAATAATAAATAAATAAAAAGATAAAATCAATTGGCAATCATTTTTTTCTCTTCACATCTTCACTCACAAAACTTGTCCAAATCATCAACAATCTTATTAAATCAGATTTACAAAAAATTAATTAATTAGCAAATAATCAACAAAGACACAAAAGAGTAAAAAGAAAAGGTCACGCGATATCATGCTCTAATAGGCCCGAGTTGTAGGGTACCTTAGTATCCGGTAGCCACTTTTTCCCATCGATAAACGGCTTAACCGTGAACTTAGTAGCTTCTTTTCTAGTAATATTGGTCCTCGTACCCTTCCACATAACCCTATTTTTGGTCGAAGAACCGGGCCCATAATTTTGAAACTCCGCATAATATACGGTATCTGGGAACGAATCGCCAACCCAAGGTAACCACCCTTTCGGGTCTATTAAGCTCCCCATCATATTCTCAATGTAAACAGTGGTCGAGTAATTCTTCCAAGGCCTACCCAAGTACGTGTGGACCCCACTCAGGTTCCCGTATGGCCCAATTGTGCAGTTTTGTATCGAAATCCCTGTATGTTGGTTCGGGTCGCATTTACCCTGAGCCGTGATGGTATTTTGTTGACCCTGCATTGGCATTCTAGGCAAAATGTTGCAACTCTGGAAGACGACGGCGGAGTTTCCGAATATGAAGTCGACAGTGCCATAGATGTTGCACTCACGATAGAACTGGCGGTTAGAGAGCGTGTAGAGTGAGTCCTGGAAAGCGTCTATCCGGCATTTATAGAACACCGACTCGTCTGCAGCTGACAACAGGGCAACTGCCTGATGCTTGACTGCACCAGCTGTGTTGCAGAAACCGATATCTCGTGCAATGAAACCCTTTCCGAAAACAGCTGCATTAAAGCAAAATAACCACAAATATATTTAAGGTAACAAGATTAATAATCATTGTGTTAACCTAGAAATTTAATTATATCAACCTATATATATAATCTATGTGGAAAAACATTTTGGTTCATATTTAATTGTTGGCAAATGCTTATTTAATTAATTTACCAAATGTTGCGGATTGAAATGTTGGAGTTCCATCTACAACATTGAGGTTGCCGGAGACAACAGTTGCATCCATACCATCTCCAAGTACCATCACATTCCACATTGACTTTTCTACCCTCACATTTTCCACATATACGCCTTTTTTCACATAGATCACAAATCTCTTCTTGCTCTTCTCCGGCACAGCTTTCAGGGCCGCGCTTATCGTCTTGTAATTCCCGTACGAATCCTTCGACACCACCACATCGGGTACAATTTTCGTGCTACTCATCTCGAGGAGCCTTCGATCGCTTGGAGATAGCCAACTTGGCATCTCGTCGTTCGCCATGCTCATTAAGCGTCTCATTTTTATCGAATTACCGAGATTGGAAATGACGTTGGTGAATGCAAGGCTATTGCTCGTGAGCTCGGTGGATTTGTTGAGGTAGTTGGATACAATGCTAGATAACCCTCCCGTGGTGTTTTCAAAACCATCTATGCATGTCTCTTGATAGGTGATCGTCGAACTAAGCCATGTTTTTAAATCATCTAAAGCATCGGATAATGTGAGATCTTCAACCGATAACGAACTATTTAGATGATCTAATGCGAGGCCTAGAAGCTCGTTACAACTTTGAAGTGCCGCTAAGGACATTTTGTCGCTAATTCCATTAAATGAGCTTCCGTTAGGAGAGAAATGTTGAGAAGCATTGGCAAGTTCATTTATGGCCACTTGAAGAGATAGCTTGAAGATTTGTTCGGGGCTTAGTTTTTGGTTCGACGAGTTTTTGATTAATGGCTCAAGGCTGTCATAGCACATGTCAGGGTACAGGGTAACACCGCATATAGCTTTAAGCGAAGTAGATAAAGATTGAGAACCAAAGTCGTTATTTTGTGGTTTTTCATTAACCTTAGAACCAACGACCACAACTAATATGACCATAACAAGAACAATAGACGATAGGGTGATGATGGTAATTCTCTTTTTCGCCCTTCGACGGGCATCTAGCCTTGCTTGCTCGACCTCATCGAGTTTGCCATAGGCATTGAAAGAACTTGCCATCATTGTTTATTTCTGGGGGTTATTGAGTTGTTTCTATTCCATTATGAATTTTGGGGTTGTGACAAGGCCTATGTATAATAAACTTTTAATTAAAGAGTGACAAGGAAGTATACATGTATATACGTGCTAGGCATGTTTATTAGTCTGTATATAATTTAAAAAAAAAAATTAGAAAAATAAGATTAGCGCGTAAAACTAACAAAAGTGCTCCTCACGTTGTTGGTTTTAAAATGAGAATATTTGAGAGAGACTTATCAGCTATGTACACTTGTACCAACTAGTTATTGTTCAAAAACTATTGTAAAATGATACACTTGTCGTTTGTCTCCTTCAGTTGTAATCACCGATGTTATCGGGAATATAAATATGAAATTTATTGGATGACTAATATTATATAAAAAAAAAATTTGTGCACTAAAAATTTAACAATAAAATTATAAATAAAAAAAAAATTTGGACACTAAAACTCCTCTTGTGCATTAGTCACTCTGTCCTGATTGTAATGCCAATGTTTGTATATCACTCCTAGCACATTACATTTTTTAATTTATATTTCTTGATCATCAGTAGTGTTTTTAAATATATTCATTTTCACGTCATTTATGTTGGATAATGATAGGCAATATCTTTAAAATAAGAATATGCTAACACAAAAGGCAATGCCTGTCCCAATAAGAACAGTTTAGATTCTGCTAACATATTAAACAGTGTTTGGATTTTTATTTTTTTATTTTTGGTTTGATGTAACACCACTCTTTTGCGAGTGGTTCATAATATTTTTCATTTTCTAGGAATTGAGTAAAATATCTAAGGAAATTTGTTGCAATACCACAAACTATGACAAGATGCGCAAAACTAAATTAATTGATCTCTTCTTTATTTATCTTTCACAATTATTAGAAATCGCATGATCACTTGGACTAAATTAATTTATTAATTTCTTCTATATATATGCTCCAAATGAAGGGTTACAAAAGCTCTACAACAGCATAATAACCTATCAGCACTGGAAGCGACACCATTGTCCCAAATATTACCCTGAAAAAGATTGAGTGCAAATTAGTTTATACTAAATTTAGATATATAGAATTAAACATTATATATATTAGTTGACAGTAAATATAAAAAAGAGCTTTAAATTTTAATTAAGGTTTTAAAGAAGAGAATTTACTTACGCGGTACTTAGAACTTGAGCATGTAATCCATATTCTTTTGCGAATATGAAGGAGGCTATGGATTGTGGCAATGCTGCCTGAAATTAATAAGAAATTATCATACTAAAAAATTTAAAATGAAAAGACGAACTAAAATGTTATATTTGCATTTCTGCTTTGCTGAGGTCGAGGGGGGCGAAATTGATAATTTATCACTCGGAGAAACAACAACATTAAAAAAAAAATGAATTTACTAATAATTAACCAGCTTGCATTTAATTTTGTTTTCGATGTCTCGAATAATTACTATTTATTGAGTGTTTTAAATTAAACTAACCTGGATAATAGCAATGCGCAAGACATCGCCGCGTAAACCCAAAGCCAGTGCACCTATACCCATCGCCGCTGGTCCAACTATAAACCTAAGGACCATCCCGTATATGGTGAGGATAGCGCCACACGATATTACCCTCTCTTGCAAAGCCATGAAAATCCCTGCATTCAATTTAATTTATCAAAATCTAGATGGTAATATACGCAATATTGCAAAATATTGCAAAATAAATAATTAAGATACCTTTGGACTTATGAACACATTTTCAACGTAGGATACATTAACTTTATGAGTACGAGATAAAACTAATTCATTATGCCACAAATTTTCAACGTGGGATACAATTTGTCGTTGCACTTTTGTGCCTAACTTGTATGTCTTTTTGATCTAAAAAGTTCAATTACTCGTCTACGAGTAAAGCATCACTATACCCATTGCTATACCCATCTAAACTCATACAGAGTTTATTATTATGGTTTTATGGGGGTAAAAAGTGTAATACTTTCAGCGCCATAATATTTCTTTAAAAAAATAGGGCAATTCTATTTACAGCACAAAAATGGCTAAAGACACTGTTTATAATTTGAATAAAAATTGGCTATTTGCATACCCATTAAATATTATTTATATTACATATTTAATACATCAAAATAAATTAATTTATTTAAAAAAATGAGAAATTACATAATTGTCCTCTCCTTCTCTCTCCATATCTCATCATCACCACTACCGCCACTGCCGTTGCCTCCACTTCCTCCGTCACCGTTGCCACCATCGCCAACAACCACACTACGATTGCCGTCACCACCGCCACTATTACCATTGCCGGCCAATACCAACACCACTACCAATACCACACCATATCACCATCGGCCACAACGAATTGTCACCGCTAGACATAATGAACCGCCACTACTGGCCGTAATAAACCGTAATTCGACATCTGAAATTTCGAATGTATGTAGTGACATTCGAAAAATTGGTATACGAAAGTATACCTCGAGCTCACTGGTATATACGGAGGGCTTAAGGCCTACGTTTGACTTTTGAGTTTTCAAATATCTTGAGTAATATTTAAAATATTGGTATACGAATGTGTTGGGGGACAAAAATAAATACTGACAACAAAAAATAAACGACACCAATGTTTAACGTGGTTCGGCCAATTGTGCCTACGTCCACGGAGAGAAGTTAAAATTTTATTAAAACACTCAAACACGGTATATCACATACACGTACACTCCCTCACTACTACACACTCTTGGTGCAGTATACTTGCACACACATGTGCACACTTATTTTGCTGTCTCACACTCATACCTTTGGCTGTCTACATTGCAACTTTTTATAGGCAAAAACAAGCATGATTCATGCTTCAATATCAACGTGAAAAACACCTTAGTTAGGTGGGAATTAAAACCTCAATGGCCTATTAATATCCCCCTTCACACCTAACGAGGCAAATGCATCCAGAATCGATCAGTTGGAGAATCTCAAAATCACCAATACTAGGTGATTTTTCAGAATCTTGTGACAGAGATAAACAGCTCCCCCTACTCACTATTCTCATCATCTTCCAACAACCAAAACCACTTGTTGGTATCACACCAACCAAAAGTTTCAATACCTCATATTACAATTGATCTTTGAACCCCAAGGTTCAATTAATTCGTTATATTGGTTTTCTATCCCCGAGATCCAATAACTCGGAGTCTTGATCTTTTTATTCCCGAACTCCAATAACTCGCAGTCTTGCTCTTTTATCCCCGAGCTCCAATAACTCGCCATCTCCTCAGTCATCAGACACAATCCCCCTAGATGGTTACCAGAGTCAAACCATCTTCATTTGTTGCCTGCTTGCTCGACTCTCCCTGGTCATGTTTCTTCTTCCAGCAGTTTTTCTGAATATGACCTACTTTGTCACAATAGTAACACTTCTTGTTACTGCCTCCGTCTTCATTTCCGTTTCTTTCTCGACCCTTATCACGTTGCTTTTCTCCAGTAACGAAAGTATCAGAATGAGTTATGAAATTCTCTTTTCTTCTATTCTCTTTACTGAGCATAACATCTTTTACCATATCCATGGTAAGCGTTCCATCTGAGACGGCATTACTAAGAGAGACTACCAGCGTCTCCCAGCTGTCTGGTATGGAACTGAGAAGTAATAGGCTTGCACTTCATCATCAAATAGCAAATCTACAGCTACGATTTCATTTACCAGTTTCTGAAAATCACTGGTATGAACAGCAACGGAGGCACCATCCTTCAATTTCTGGTTAATAAGGCGTCTCATGATTAACGCCTTATTGCGAGCAGTCTTCGCTTGAAATATCTTTTCCAACTTCGTCCAAAGCACATATGCGTCGGTCTCCTGCGCGACATGATGAAAG